>CM064522.1:35160855-35205974 GCA_032716605.1 Paralithodes platypus
TGCTGTCAATACAAAAATATATATATGCTGGCTCGCGGAAAATATTGACACCTGGATGGGGGTAAACGTCTTAAAACAGTAGGCTGAATGGGGCCGAATGGATACAAGCCAAAGAGAGAGGGAGAGAAAGATAAAAAAACAAAAAGCGAGGTAGGCTCCTCTTACATTTATTTGCCAGTCAGACGTGTGGTTGGACAGCTGCCAATAATTCCGGTTCAGAGAGAGAGAGAGAGTGTGTGGGTTATTCTGCAAACAGTTCAGGCAGTTACCCCTTTGGCTTCCTATAGAGGGCCGGCCGAAGCTAAGTAATATCTTCTACGGTTAGCCTGATGGAAGGGGGTAGTACTCGCTTTTTATGGACCCCCTTCTCCCTCACGTTTAGCATATTAGTGTTGATGTTTTAAGACGTTCGTTCCGTTCGTTTGGCGATTTAGAGACATTTTGCCACATTTTTGTATCAATATTAAGACCTTTCGTGCTCTTTGGGTGTCGATTTTTTTTCTGGCGAGCGATAGCGAGCCTCTAATTTTAGAAGGAACTACCGGAAAATGTACACATTTATCTTCAAAGGGGGTCTAGGGGTGTTTTTCTAAGCTTAATGTAGGTCTAGCGAGGAAATTCAAAATAAATAAATATATAAATATACAGCCCAAAAACCAAGCACTACCCCCTTAAAGGGGAGGTTTTTAGTTTGGTCCCTAGATATCCATCAAGCTTAAGATTACACCCCCTTGAGCCCCTTTCAAGATAAATTTGTACATTTTTCGGTAGAACAATGTCCCGGCTGAAAGCCGGTTCCTCTTAAATTACAGGCTCGCTATCGCTCGCCAGGATAAAATCGACACCTAAATGGCACGAAAGGTTTTAAAATTGACAGAAATGGGTTGAAAGTTCTTAAAATAGTCAAAATAATGGGGCAAACGTCTTAAAATTCGAAAAACAATGGGGCTAAACATGAGGGAGAAAGGAGTCAAGAAAAAAATAGCTCAAGTGGACATCTCCCCTTAAGTGAGAGGAGCGTTGATTATATAATTAACATAGTGTTAATAAATGTCGGCACCAACACACCCTCATGTAATCAATGTCGGCACCAACACACCCTCATGTAATCAATGTCGGCACCAACACACCCTCATGTAATCAATGTGGGCACCAACACACCCTCATGTAATCAATGTCGGCACCAACACACCCTCATGTAATCAATGTCGGCACCAACACACCCTCATGTAATCAATGTCGGCACCAACACACCCTCATGTAATCAATGCCGGCACCAACACACCCTCTTGTAATCAATGTCGGCACCAACACACCCTCTTGTAATCAATGTCGGCACCAACACACCCTCTTGTAATCAATGTCGGCACCAACACACCCTCTTGTAATCAATGTCGGCACCAACACACCCTCTTGTAATCAATGTCGGCACCAACACACCCTCTTGTAATCAATGTCGGCACCAACACACCCTCTTGTAATCAATGTCGGCACCAACACACCCTCTTGTAATCAATGTCGGCACCAACACACCCTCATGTAATCAATGTCGGCACCAACGCACCCTCATGTAATTAATGTCGGCACCAACACACCCTCATGTAATCAATGTCGGCACCAACGCACCCTCATGTAATCAATGTCGGCACCAACACACCCTCTTGTAATCAATGTCGGCACCAACACACCCTCATGTAATCAATGCCGGCACCAACACACCCTCATGTAATCAATGTCGGCACCAACACACCCTCATGTAATCAATGTCGGCACCAACACACCCTCATGTAATCAATGTCGGCACCAACACACCCTCATGTAATCAATGTCGGCACCAACGCACCCTCATGTAATCAATGTCGGCACCAACACACCCTCTTGTAATCAATGTCGGCACCAACACACCCTCTTGTAATCAATGTCGGCACCAACACACCCTCATGTAATCAATGTCGGCACCAACACACCCTCATGTAATCAATGTCGGCACCAACACACCCTCTTGTAATCAATGTCGGCACCAACACACCCTCTTGTAATCAATGTCGGCACCAACACACCCTCTTGTAATCAATGTCGGCACCAACACACCCTCATGTAATCAATGTCGGCACCAACACACCCTCATGTAATCAATGTCGGCACCAACACACCCTCTTGTAATCAATGTCGGCACCAACACACCCTCATGTAATCAATGCCGGCACCAACACACCCTCATGTAATCAATGTCGGCACCAACACACCCTCATGTAATCAATGTCGGCACCAACACACCCTCATTTAATCAATGTCGGCACCAACACACCCTCATGTAATCAATGTCGGCACCAACGCACCCTCATGTAATCAATGTCGGCACCAACACACCCTCTTGTAATCAATGTCGGCACCAACACACCCTCTTGTAATCAATGTCGGCACCAACACACCCTCTTGTAATCAATGTCGGCACCAACACACCCCTTGTAATCAATGTCGGCACCAACACACCCTCTTGTAATCAATGTCGGCACCAACACACCCTCATGTAATCAATGTCGGCACCAACACACCCTCATGTAATCAATGTCGGCACCAACACACCCTCATGTAATCAATGCCGGCACCAACACACCCTCATGTAATCAATGTCGGCACCAACGCACCCTCATGTAATCAATGTCGGCACCAACACACCCTCTTGTAATCAATGTCGGCACCAACACACCCTCTTGTAATCAATGTCGGCACCAACGCACCCTCATGTAATCAATGTCGGCACCAACACACCCTCATGTAATCAATGTCGGCACCAACGCACCCTCATGTAATCAATGTCGGCACCAACACACCCTCATGTAATCAATGTCGGCACCAACACACCCTCATGTAATCAATGCCGGCACCAACACACCCTCATGTAATCAATGTCGGCACCAACGCACCCTCATGTAATCAATGTCGGCACCAACACACCCTCATGTAATCAATGTCGGCACCAACGCACCCTCATGTAATCAATGTCGGCACCAACGCACCCTCATGTAATCAATGTCGGCACCAACACACCCTCATGTAATCAATGTCGGCACCAACACACCCTCTTGTAATCAATGTCGGCACCAACACACCCTCATGTAATCAATGTCGGCACCAACACCCTCATGTAATCAATGTCGGCACCAACCACACCCTCATGTAATCAACGTCGGCACCAACACACCCTCTTGTAATCAATGTCGGCACCAACACACCCTCATGTAATCAATGTCGGCACCAACACACCCTCTTGTAATCAATGCCGGCACCAACACACCCTCATGTAATCAATGTCGGCACCAACACATCCTCATGTAATCAATGTCGGCACCTACACACCCTCATGTAATCAATGTGGGCACCAACACACCCTCATGTAATCAATGTGGGCACCAACACACCCTCATGTAATCAATGTGGGCACCAACACACCCTCATGTAATCAATGTGGGCACCAACACACCCTCATGTAATCAATGTCGGCACCAACACACCCTCTTGTAATCAATGTCGGCACCAACACACCCTCATGTAATCAATGTGGGCACCAACACACCCTCATGTAATCAATGTCGGCACCAACACACCCTCATGTAATCAATGTGGGCACCAACACACCCTCATGTAATCCTCTCACTGCTTCCATACTCAAGTGTCTGCTCCTAAACAAGGCTTTCATTGCTCCACCTACCTTTCTTCCTTATATATATATATATATATATATATATACACACACCGATAGATACACTACTAACTACATAAACAAATAATAAAGACAGACTCGTGGTTGAAATACCGCCCAAAAAATCCGGTTTCAGGGAAGGTTTTTAGTTTCTTTCCTAGACCTCCATCAAACTTAGAATACTTACGCTCCCTAGACCCCCTTTTAAGATAAATGTGTACATTTTTCGGTAGAAAAATGTCCCGCCCGAAGGTCGATTCTTCTTAAATTCTAGGCTCGCGATAAATCGACACCTTAATAGCACGAAAGATCTTAAAATTGACAGAAATGGGGCGAAAATTATAAAAATCGCCAAACTAATGGGGCGAACGTCTTAAAATCTCCAAAGCAATGGGGCTAAACATGAGGGAGAAAGGGGTCCATAACAAATCCGTGGTGTGTAAATGTGGCCTTAAGCCATTGTAATATTGCGGTATCTCTACTTAGTCTAATGGTGTGCTTGGGTGACGTCAGAGGGGGATTGGGGCTTTCCGAGAGTGAGAGAGTGAGTGAGTGAGAGTGCGAGAGTGAGAGTGAGAGAGAGAGAGAGAGAGAGTGAAAAAGAGTGTGTGTGTGTGTACTTACTCTAGTTGTACTTACTCTAGTTGTATTGCGGGAGTGAGCATGCTCGTTATTTCCCGCCTCCTATATGTGTAGGTGTTATATGTATCGTTGGAATGGCTGTGGATGTGTGTGTAGTCTGTATTTTTAGCCAATTGGCGACATCGGAAACGAAGGCTTAGGGTGGATCTGTATGGTACCATTCTCACTATAGACGGTACCGTCTCGCCCGAAGGCTTAGGTAGCCATCAGCTTAGGTGAACCATATGATACCCATCTCGCCTTGTACCATTTTTGCCAACCCCAGATGGGACGTCACAACGTCGTCTACTTATTCCAGGTACCTATTTACACCTAGGTGAACTGAGGCTAACACATGAAAGGAGACAAGCCCAATTTGTCTCCGCGTGTGTGTGTGTGTGTGTTACATAGGCTAGCTGTATGAGTAATATTGTCGGTGATCTGTTAATACTGTACAGTGCAGTGTAATAGGTACATGGTAGTGCGGTAGTGTGAGTAACCAACCTACACTGCCCTTGACCTTGGAGCTGTAGGGACTCTCCAGCCACCTGTTGACTAAAACATAAAACCGGAGTCACACGAGCCGTTTTTCGAGCAATTTTTTACGGGCAATTATGGTCTGGAAGCTTAACAAATTACACTTTATCAGAATTGAGCCGCCTAACATAATCTACCGTCTGTCTAATTTCCGATACCCGTGCCAAAAAGTCCCGAAATAATACGAGAAAAAACTTGCTCATGGAAAATTGACGGAAAAAGCGCTCGTGTGACAGCGGCTTAAGGGGAGGTATTTAGTTTGTTCCCTACTTTTTCATCAAGCTTAAAATTACACCCCCTAGACCCCCTTTCAAGATAAATTTGTACATTTTTCGGTAGAAAAATGTCCCGTCCGGAGGCCGGTTGCTCTTAAAGTACAGGCTCGCTATCGCTCGCCAGGAAAAAATCGACACCTTAACGGCACGAAAGGTCTTAAAATTGACAGAAATGGGGCAAAATGTCTTAAAATATCCAAACTACTAGGGCGAAGGTCTTAAAATCTCAAAAGCAATGGGGCTAAACATGAGGGAGAAAGGGTTCCAGAAAAAAATACCTCAAGTGGAAATCTCCCCTTAACACCGGCAAAGGTATCACAGCCAGGGTGTCTAAAACCGCTGTCACACGAGCGCTTTTTCCGTCAATTTTCCATGAGCAAGTTTTGTCTCGTATTATTTGTGGACATGTTCGCACTGGTATCGGTAACTAGGATGAAGGTAGATTAAATGTTAGGCGGCTGAATTATAATAAAGTGTAATTATTTAAGCTTCCAAACCATAATTCCCCGTAAAAATTGCTCGAAAAAAGGCTCGTGTGACTCCGGCTTAAGGGGAGGTCTCCACTTGAGGGATTTTTTTCTTGACTCCTTTCTCCCTCATGTTTAGCCCCATTGCTTTTGATATTATAAAACGTTTGCCCCATTAGTTTAGCGATTTTAAGAACTTTCACCCCATATTAAGACCTTTCGTGCAATTCAGGTGTCAATTTTTTCCTGGCGAGCGATAGCGAGCCTGCAATTTAAGAGGAATCGGCCTTCGGCCGGGAAATTTTTATACCGAAAAATGTACAAATTTATCTTGAAAGGGGGTCAAGGGGGTGTAATTTCAAGCTTGATGGAGGTCTAGGAAACACACTAAAAACCTCCCCTTAACGAAAGCAGAGTCCATTACTTTTAGTCTATATATAATTATTGTATATGTATAGCTAGGTGACCACGGGATTGGGCCCACTTAGGTTAGATTAGGTTAGGTTAGGTTAGGTTAGGTTAGGTTCCAATCCCGTGGGCCCAATCCCGTATGGGCCCAATTCCGTATATTCCGTATAGGCCCAATCCCTATGGAACCGTATAGCTATATTTATGGTCTATAGTTCAAGTGATGTCTTTGGAAGTGATGATTTACCCCAAACAATGCAATCCCTCGCTAATTGCCTTGCATTCCTTCTCATGTTCATTCTAGTCTTCAAACAAAATCGCTCTTGTTTAAGGGGAGGTTGACCGTTTGTTTGGTCTATTAATTCATGTATTCATATATTTTTTAGTTTCCTCCCTAGACCTCCATCAAGCTTAGAAAAACATCCCCTATAAATAAATTTATAATTTATAATTTATAATTTATAATTTATAGATAAATTTGTAAATTTTTTGGTAGAAAAATGTCGCGGCCGAAGGCCGGTTCCTCTTTAGAATTGCAGGCTCGCTATCGCTCGCCAGCAAATAATCATCGACACCTAAATGACACGAAAGGTCTTAAATAATTGACAACGAAATGGGCGAAAGGTGTTAAAATCGCCAAACTAATGGGCTGAACGTCTTATAATCTCAAAACTAGTGGGGCTAAACATTAGGGAGCAGGGAGTCCATAAAAGCGGTGTGCCTCCCCTTAATTAACACCCCCCTGGTCACAGCCACACTAAGCCACCCAGCCACTCAATACCGGTACCATGGCCTAGTCTATCACATATTAGGGCTTCAACCCTTTTAGTACCGGTCACATCTTTTTTATTTTATTCTTGCTATATTTAGACAATTTTGTGCAGTTTAAGAAGTATCTGTGGTATTAAATAGGGTTAAGTGACATAGTTCGAAGTCTGTTAATTGCTGGAGGTCCCTTTTATACTGAATACAATCGTCGCCGGTACAGAAGGGGTTAACCATTTTGTCATTTCATTTTAGCTGTATTTAAACGTCTCTATGCAGCTTAGGAAGGATCTATGTTAGTTAAGAGGATAGTTTAAAGCTTATTAATTGCTAAAGGTCCTTCCAAACCTCGGTAACATCGTCTAATAGTAGTCAGAATGTAACCCATTCAGAACGGGTAAAGTCTCTTTTAGTTGATTTAACCTAACACACACACACACACATTAACACACACACTAACACATACACACACATTAACACACACACACACTCACACATATTAACACATACACATTAACACACACACACACACATTAACACTGACACAAAAACATGACACACACACATTAACACACACACTCACACATTAACACATACACATTATCACACTGACACAAAAACATATGACACACACATTAACACTCACTGACACTAAAACATGTGGTACCGGTACATAAAAATACACAACCAATGATAAACACACGCACACGCACACGCACACGCACACGCACACGCACACGCACACACACACACACTAGCCAACCGACGTTTCCAATACTAAGAATCTAGAATCGTGGACTTACTAGAAACGTTATTATTATTATTAGCTTTTAACGCGAATGTTTAAAGTGCCCTATACAGACACGTATCACTTAATGGGAGATTAGGTTTATTTCTGTACCCCCTTCTGCCTCTTGTTTAGCCCCATTTGTTTCGAGATTTTAAGACCTTCGCCCCATTAGTTTGTCGATTTTAAGAACTTTCGCCCCATTTCTGTGTCTATTTTTTCCTGGCGAGCGAAACCGAGCCTATAATTTATGAGAAATCGGCCATTGGCCGGGATTTTTTTTTCTCTCTCTCTCTCTCTACTTTATATATATATATATATATACTGTATATGTATACAGTATATAGGCTACAGGTGTATATATATATATATATATATATATATATATATATATATATATATATATATATATATATATATACAGTATATATATATATCTTTATATATACAGTATATATATACAGTATATATATATATATATATATATATATAGATAGATAGATAGATAGATAGAGAACAACTACCACAGGAAGCACAGTACAGGAAAGTAAAAAAATCCTGTAGCACTTAATCCTGAAAAAAAATCTCCTTCCTCTCCTCTGTCTTACTAGCACTTCCATAACAACCCCCCCCCCCCCTCTCTCTTTCTCTTTCACACACACTCTCACACACAGGGTACCCTCTCACACACAGGGTACCCTCTCTTTCCCTCTCATACACACTCTCTCTCTCTTCTCTCTCTCTCTCTCTCTCTCTCTTCTCTCTTCTCTCTTCTCTCTTCTCTCTCTCTCTCTCTCTCTCTCTCTCTTCTCTCTTCTCTCTCTCTCTCTCTCTCTCTCTCTCTCTCTCTCTCTCTCTCAGGTTGTCGTATCCTAAGTGCCGACATCGTACTTGTATACTAAGCATATTTACGATGCCCTCTGATCGTCGCAGGAGTCATAACTGGGTATTACATTACATTACCGGTATTACAACTTAGGATGGTTTACTTTTCCTGAGTGTGCACCACATCTTCAGGACCTTGTTCGATGTTTTGCAGAGTTTGAGTATTGAATTGAAAGGTACCGGTACTAATTAAGAAAAACAGACCTGTCCACGAGCGTGTGTGATCGAGGCAAGTATCCCATGTTTACATTATTGTTGTCACGCGAATCAGCTGTTTTTCTCCCAACTGACGGCCGAGGATGCCAACGGTGTTATTAACTAATATTTTTGTCTGGAGTTTGATGGAATTATATCGATATTGCCCATATACATATTACAGTATATTCATGCCAAGTTATGACCCTGTAGTAAACTTAGTTTTTCTTTCATCCCTGTAGTTCACTTTTATTAATATTATGGGTGGTTAAACTCCAGTACACAAGCCTGAGTTATTGAGAGTGAGCTGGCCTTGATAGCGGGAGTGTGGTGACGCGCGGGCTATGGTTATTTCCTTGTTGGGCGCTGGGCGGGAAATGCCAGGGCTGGAGGGAACTAATATGGCTGGAAATAATAGGTTATCCTGGTTTTTGAACGGATTGTATATATAATTCATGTGACCAACTGTACCCATGATGTTGATTCAAAGCTGAGTTGTGTGTGAGAGGAAACTGTGTAGTTGTATTGTTTTGGCCATTGTATTACTTCCAAGCAGGGTGTCCAACGAAAGCCGAGTCCATTATTTAGTCGCTATTATTGTACCGGTATATGTAAAGACAGGAAATGTGGTTTATAGTTCAACTTGTGGCTTTGGGGGCGGTATAATGGCCAACACAAAGCTATTTCACGATCATGTTCTCTTATTCCTTCTCATATTCATATAAGTCTTCAAACAAACTGGCTTTGGATTGACACCTTGCTGCTTCCAGGGGCATGATGGGAACTATGGAGCTTAAGTTTATATATCGGTATGTAATATATTGGCTAAAATGAATGGCCTTATTTTATTTTAAACTTGCTATGTAAAACACAAAACTCTACGGTAGATGACAAGTGACTCATTAGCCAGCCATCTTATGACCTTCCTGGGGCCCTGAAATTACTCCTGTATTACTCACATAGGCACTGGCAATTTATTATATATATATATATAGGTACCGGTATACCGGTACATTAGTTTGTATTTATAATAGTATATACCGTTGATAGAGGGAAAAAGGAAGGTTGGCTTGTAACTGGTTATGTCTGACTGTGTCTGTGTGTGTATCCAGGCGTTTGTATCACACACACACACACACACACACACACACACACACACACACACACACACACACACACACACACACACACACACACACACACACACACACACACACACACACACACACACACACACACACACACGGTCACGGTGGCCGAGCGCGCTTAGTACTCTGTATTGGGAGCACTAGCTCTGGTGTCGGGGGTTCAATCCCAGGCGCCGGCAGGGGAAGTTCTCTCTCAAAAAAAAAACTTTCCCTGGCCGTGAAGGCAAGATCTGGGCGGATCGTCTTGGGGGACCCACAAAGTCTCCTGCCCACGTCCTACTCCCTTGGGAGTATGTAGGCGCTCTCGTTAGCTGCCAGGATCAGTCTGTTGATCCATTAGGATAAGATCTAGGTTAAGTCTGTGTATTTTCAGCCCCATTGGCTGCCGGCTTGAAATAAACCGATTATTATTATTATTATTATTACACACACACATTCAACCACACACTCAACCTTGCCATCTGAACAGACCATATAATAATATCTAAAACATAAACGAGAGAGAGAGAGAGAGAGAGAGAGAGAGAGAGAGAGAGAGAGAGAGAGAGAGAGAGAGAGAGAGGAGAGAGAGAGATGAGAGAGAGCGAGAGAGAGAGAGGGAGAGAGAGAGAGGAGAGAGAGAGAGGAGAGAGAGAGGGAAAGAGAGAGAGAGAGAGAGAGAGAGAGAGAGAGAGAGAGAGAGAGAGAGAGAGAGAGAGAGAGAGATATTCGTAATAACCCCTGACTATACTATCTCATTATTTATCTAAACCAGCCATGCAGGGAAGGGGTGGGGGGGAGGTGTATATCAGTAACTATATGCATATCTCTCTCACGCACTAAAAAACCTCGCCAATCCCAACAGACCTTAACACACCCCATTATAATCAGACCCAGCCATGCAGAGAAGCAGAGGACACACACACACACACACACACACACACACACACACACACACACACACACACACACACACACACCATGCAGGGGAGGGGAGGGGCCCGAGTTTGTCAAAGTTTCTTAGAATATTCGCAAAGTTTGTCCTACATGTCGCCAAACCACTCTTTGCTAAGAAAATTATCTTCTGGGAAATGTTTATCAATGCCTTCAGAGCATGGCCTAAGGACTCCTATGAATAGTCACGAGCCGTAATACTTGCACAGTGCACACCCATTTGAACCTGTATCGAACCCAAGCGAGACAACCCAATGTTCTGTTTTGATAAGTTCTTTAAATGCAATGTTCTGTTTTGATAAGTTCATTAAATGCAATGTTGTGTTTTGATAAGTTCTTTAAATGCAATGTTTTGTTTTGACGAGTTCTTTAAATGCAATGTTTTGTTTTGACGAGTTCTTTAAATGCAATGTTCTCTTGATAAGTTCTTTAAATGCAATGTTTTGTTTTGACGAGTTCTTTAAATGCAATGTTCTCTTGATAAGTTCTTTAAATGCAATGTTTTGTTTTGATGAGTTCTTTAAATGCAATGTTTTGTTTTGACGAGTTCTTTAAATGCAATGTTCTCTTGATAAGTTCTTTAAATGCAATGTTTTGTTTTGACGAGTTCTTTAAATGCAATGTTTTGTTTTGACGAGTTCTTTAAATGCAATGTTCTCTTGATAAGTTCTTTAAATGCAATGTTTTGTTTTGATGAGTTCTTTAAATGCAATGTTTTGTTTTGATAAGTTCTTTAAATGCAATGTTCTGTTTTGATAAGTTCTTTAAATGCAATGTTCTGTTTTGATAAGTTCTTTAAATGCAATGTTCTCTTTTGATAAGTTCTTTAAATGCAATGTTCTCTTTTGATAAGTTCTTTAAATGCAATGTTTTGTTTTGATGAGTTCTTTAAATGCAATGTTCTCTTTTGATAAGTTCTTTAAATGCAATGTTCTCTTTTGATAAGTTCTTTAAATGCAATGTTTTGTTTTGACGAGTTCTTTAAATGCAATGTTTTGTTTTGACGAGTTCTTTAAATGCAATGTTCTCTTGATAAGTTCTTTAAATGCAATGTTTTGTTTTGATAAGTTATTTTGTCTTTATATTGTGTCGTCCCTGTTTTGGTTTATTTATTTTGCAAGTTTTACATTATAATATCCCAGAAGCTTCACAACTTGGCTTCAGATACTCAAAGATTCAAATGGGTGTGCCGGTTTTCTGATTCGCGAGTGTACAGTCACGAGCATAAATTACTGTCCACCTCGCCACCTCTGACTTGATATTATGCTCTGTATTTGGTAAGGCGAACACTACTCCTTAAGGGGAGATATCCACTTGAGGGAGTTTTTTCTGGACCCCTTTCTCCCTCATGTTTAGCCCCATTGCTTTTGAGATTTTAAGACAGTCGCCCCCATTAGTTTGGCGATTTTAAGAACTTTCGCTCCATTTCCGTCAATTTTAACACCTTTCGTGCAATTTAGGTGTCGATTTTATCCTGGCGAGCGATAGCGAGCCTGTAATTTAAAAGGAATCGGCTTTCAGCCGGGACATTTTTCTACCGAAAAATGTACAAATTTATCTTGAAAGGGGCTCAAGGGGGTGTAATCTTAAGCTTGAAGGATATCTAGGGACCAAACTATAAACCTCCCCTTAAGGGAGGATGGTTGTTTTTTCTGGCCCTCTTCTCCCTCATGATTAGCCCCATTAGTTCGCAGATTTTATGACGTTCGGCCCATTAGTTTGGTGATTTTAAGACCTTTCGCCCCATTTCTTTGTCAATAGTAAGACCTTTCGTGCCATTTAGGCGTCGATTTTTTCCTGTCGAGCGATAGCGAGCCTGTAATTTAGGAGGAACAGGCCTAGGGTGGGATTCTACCGAAAAGTGGGTAAAATTCTAGTTTCACGTACACAGCGACAAAAGGGAGGCCGGGAGGAAAATAAAATATATTATTTAAAGATAAACAATTAAGCAAATAAATACGAGTGATGTAAAGAAACCAACATATAAACAGGCTAACTACAAACAAACTAACCTAGCGTGTAGAGAAATCGCTATGGTGCCGCCAAGCTAATTACAAACTACAAAACAACTGTAGAGATAAATTCAGACAAATGCACCGCCGCTTTGGACAAACTAACAAACAAACTGTAGAGAAACAGAAACACACAAGCTAATTACAAACTAACAAACAAACTGTAGAGATAAACAGACAAACACACAAGCTAATTACAAACTAACAAACAAACTGTAGAGAAACAGAAACACACAAGCTAATTACAAACTAACAAACAACTGTAGAGAAACAGACAGACAGACAAGCTAATTACAAACTACAAACAAACTGTAGAGAAACAGACAAACACACAAGCTAATTACAAACTAACAAACAAACTGTAGAGATAAACAGACAAACACACAAGCTAATTACAAACTAACAAACAAACTGTAGAGAAACAGACAAACACACAAGCTAATTACAAACTAACAAACAAACTGTAGAGAAACAGACAAACAAACAAGCTAATTACAAACTAACAAACAAAGTGTAGAGATAAACAGACAAACAAACAAGCTAATTACAAACTAACAAACAAAGTGTAGAGATAAACAGACAAACACACAAGCTAATTACAAACAAACAAACGTACAGTGTAGAGAAACAGACAGACAGACACACAAGTTAATTACAAACTAACCTAGATCAATGTGGAGAGGATGCGCGAGTTGATAGCGGCCAAAAAATATAATAGATAAAATGGTTGATAGCGGAGATTGTAGTTTTGGTGGTTGGTTTTTATCAGCGAAGTTTGGGAAGTTCAGTTAATTTGTGTGTGTTGGGGGGGGTGGGGGGGGGGGGGAAGGATGGGGTGAAAGAGGGAGGGGAGGTGAGTGCTTGTGTCTTGAGGGGGGGGGGGGGCGGGGTTAGGATACGGTGAAAGAGGGAGGGAGGTGAGTGCTTGTGTTTTGAGGGGGGGGGGGGGGGCCGTGTGTGTGTGTGGGGGGGGGGGCGGGTTAGGATGGGGTGAAAGAGGGAGGGGAGGTGAGTGCTTGTGTCTTGAGGGGAGGGGGGGGCGGGGTTAGGATACGGTGAAAGAGGGAGGGGAGGTGAGTGCTTGTGTTTTGAGGGGGGGGGTGGGGTGCCGTGTGTGTGGGGGGGGGGGTTAGGATAGGGTGAAAGAGGGAGGGGAGGTGAGTGCTTGTGTTTTGAGGGGAGGGGGGGGGGGGGGGGTGTGGGGTGTGTGTGTGGGGGGGGGAATGCTGGGAGTGAAAGAGGGAGGGGAGGAGAGTGTTTGTGCTTTGAGGGGAGGGGAGGGGTGGGGGTGCCGTGTGTGTAGGGGAGGGAGGGTAGGGGATGCGTTTGTTTATTTTTGTTTTGAGGGGAGGGGGGGGGTACCGTGTGTGTGTGTGTTGGAGAGAGAGAGAGGAGGAGAGAGTGTTTGAGAGAGAGGGAGAGAGGAGGGGGTGGGGTGCCGTGTGTGTAGGAGAGGAGGGTAGGGGATAGAGAGAGAGGAGATTAATATATATATATATGTAAGAGAGAGAGAGAGAGAGAGAGAGAGAGAGAGAGAGAGAGAGAGAGAGAGAGAGAGAGAGAGAGAGAGAGAGAGAGACCCCCCCCCCCCTTTATACCCCCAACCAGACTGTATTATCCGCACCAAAACTACACTTCTGATACCGGTATGTAATAATGTAACACACCCACATAATCCTTAACACCGCCCAAACCTGCCGCTACACCGTTCTTGCATTTAGTGGGGGTGACATTGTAGTGTGTGTGTTTGTGTCTCGTGAGAGGTGTGTTTGTTGGTTATGTTGAAGTGTCGTTGTGTGTGTGTCTGTGAGTATTGTGAGAGGTTTGTGTGTGTTTGTTGAAGTGTCGTTTTGTGTCTGTGAGTATTGTGAGAGGTGTGTGTGTGTTTGTTGGTTGTGTTGTGTGTGTGTGTTGGAGTGTTGTTGTGTGTGTATGTATTGTGATATGTGTGCGTGTGTGTATTATGCTGGTTTGTGCTGTGATTAGTTGTGTGTGTGTGTGTAGGGGGGGGGGGGGGGAGGTGATAGTTTGCATTAGATGTGTATTATATTATGTGTATATAACACAATATATCCCTTTATCATAATGGGTATCTATATATTGACATCTAGTCGTTCATTGTATCTACAATATTACAATATATTTAAAACACCAATAAACTCTCCCCCCCCAAAAAAAAAAAAAAAAAAAAAAAATATATATACAGTATATATATATAAATTGTGAAAAATATCGTCATGACTAGACTATCTCAGGTCGTCCCTCGTTTAACTAACTTTCCACATTTAAGTAAATGATTGGGATAATGTTTGTGAAGTTAGGCCTACTCACGGTTATTTTCTTCCGTGGGACGTCGATGTCACATACTGGGAAAGTCAAACCACAACCGTATATAGTTACTTAACACTGTTAGTAAAGCAAGTTAATCCGTTGAGTGCTGGTAGGAGACTAACCCTTTTTGTCTTGGCGCGTAAAATTTATCAGTTCAGGGGAGATCTCCACTTGAGGGATTTTTTTCTTGACCCCTTTCTCCCTCATGTTTAGCCCCATTGCTTTTGATATTATAAAAAGTTTGCCCCATTAGTTTAGCGATTTTAAGAACTTTCACCCCATATTAAGACCTTTCGTGCAATTCAGGTGTATTTTATCCTGGCGAGCGATAGCGAGCCTGTAATTTAAGAGGAACCGGCCTTCGGCCGGGACATTTTTCTACCGAAAAATGTACAAATTTATCTTGAAAGGGACTCGAGGGGGTGTAATTTTAAGGTTGATGGAGGTCTAGGGAACAAACTAAATACCTCCCCTTAACCTGCCTCATGATTTCACTGTTTCGATTACTCGTAAATATTGAGACTATATTATGAATAAATGAACCAGTCATAATTATTGACTATTTGAATAAGTCAATCATTAATTGGCAACGTAAGTCATATTTATGTACTGTACGGTAACTTTAGTATATATTAAGTAATTATATTATATAGTCACCCAATAGTTAAACTGATACGTAAACTAAGATGATTTAGTTAAGTTAATATTAAACATACTACCCACCATTGTGTATTAAGTTAATATTAAACATACTACCCACCATTGTGTATTATTTAGTTAAGTTAATATTAACCATACTACCCACCATTGTGTATTTACAACAAAATATATACAAATTGTGCAACTGTTTCGAGCAGTGTATCAGTGCTTATCATTCTGTGGAAATACTAAACAAAAATAAAATAAAAAATAGATAAATACAGTACAAATAGTAATAATAGGCTACACCTCGCTAATATTAATAAATAACTTTAAACTTTGTATGCCTAGCGAATATAATCTGTAATTGGTGCGCCTTACATTATAATACACTATATGTGTGTGTGTATGTATATAGGCCTACTCTGGCACTTTCCCCAGTTTTCCCTTTTTTTTTTTTTTTTTTTCCTTTTTTTTATGGGGGTGTCCGACTCGAGACAGAGCCCGAACAGGGACATCACAACACATCAGTAAAACAAAACACATAATCCTACACACATCCACATACACAAGGGTATACAATGGTACCGGGATATACATTAATTGGATTTATTGATAGTGATTTCCCTTTCTAGCCTTATAAGAGAGTGTTATCACTATCACAAATAACGTTCTGTTTATAATAGTTGGCTTTATTAGCAATATACCTTTATAAGAGTACCGGTATATTATTATGGACACTCTAATTACCCCTTTCACATCTTTTTTAAGCCCATATTTTTTGGATAAGAAGAAATAACGTCACTCCACTGAAAAGGGTGTATAATATTTGTTTTGGAAGTCGAGGATTGCAGTACAGTCGCGTTAATAAGTCGTTGCCCAGCTGTCATTACGTTTGGCTCGGTCTGTGTTGTATTATTGTCTGTCAGATGTTGAATAGGGTGGGTAAATGTAGGAACATGTTTGTATATTTCACTCGATATGACGAAATCCAGCTTAGATATTGCTGTTACCAATTATTGATCAAAATATACTTGGTGCCTAGACATCACTTACTAGCGCGCCTGTGCATGATGCTGATACTAATGGATAACTCTGTATGCTTTTTGTGTCCGACCCATGATTGGTATACTTGGTGCCTAGACATCACTTACTAGCGTGGCTGTACATGATGCTGATACTAATGGATAACTCTGTATGCCTCTTGTATCCGATCCATGATTGGTATGCTAGGTACCGTATTGTGCCAGGCTATGCTTCTCGTAGAACGTACATGGTTGGTACTTTGTTATGCACAAACTGCGCCCCTTTTGTGGCGCAGATAGCCCCTGGAGATGGGACTGGGAAGCCCACCTCCAGAATGTACTCCCACTAAGGGATCAGCAAAGCTATTTTCTTGCTGATCCTTCCTACCCCTTTAACCCTTTGAGTACCAGCGACGTGTTATGTTTTATTCTAGCTATATTTAGACGATATTATGCAGCTTAGGAAGGATCTGTAGTAGTTAAAGGGGTTGGTTGACATAGTTTGAAGGCTTATTATGGCTAGAGGTCCTTCCTAAGCTGAATAAAATCGTCTAATAGCTGCCGGAATGTGATGAAAGGGACGTCCCTGGTACTGAATGGGTGAAGGGAGTGTGACCTTGGCTACTGACTGACTGTTTGAGGACTTGTAGACCCCAGACCCCCCCTCCAGCCCCCCCCCCCTCCCCCCCCCCCCATTACCCACCCCACACTGATATTTCCACTACCTGGGTTAAGGGGAGGTATTTAGTTTGTTCCCTAGACCTCCATCAAGCTTAAAATTACACCCCCTTGAGTCCCTTTCAAGATAAATTTGTACATTTTTCGGTAGAAAAATGTCCCGGCCGAAGGCCGGTTCCTCTTAAATTACAGCCTCGCTATCGCTCGCCAGGATAAAGTCGACACCTGAATTGCACGAAAGGTCTTAATATGGGGTGAAAGTTCTTAAAATCGCTAAACTAATGGGGCAAACTTTTTATAATATCAAAAGCAATGGGGCTAAACATGAGGGAGAAAGGGGTCAAGAAAAAAGTCCCTCAAGTGGAGATCTCCCCTTAACACCATTATCACTGAAGGCGCACACCCAGAACAGTGCTTCACCCGGATGGCAGTTTTTCTTGCACCCCTTTTCCCTCGTCTTTAGCCCCATTGGTTCTTAGATTTTAAGACATTCGGCCTATTAGTTTGGCGATTTTAAGACCTTTCGCCCCATTTCTTTGTCATTATTTAGACTTTTCGTGTCATGTAGGAGTCGATTTCTTCCTGGCGAGTGATAGCGAGCCTGTAATTCAAGAGGAACTTTTCGGCCTTCGGCTGGGAAATGTTTCTATCGAAAAATGTACAAATTTATCGTGAAGGAGGATCTTCCGGGGTTTATTTTAAAGTTTGATGGAGGTGTAAGGAGGAAACTAGCAAAATTAAAAGATATGAATGAGCAAATAAATACGCCCATCCCCCCATAACCACAAACATGTATAAACGTAGATAGATTAACCCTTTCACTGCGGGAGATGTTTGTTGGTTTGATTTCAGCTCTATTTAGCCGATTTTATGCAGTTTAGGAAGGATCTGTGGTAGTTAAAAGTGTTAGTTGAGGTAGTCTGTAGCCTCTTGTTTGCTACACGTCCTTCGTAAGCTGATAAAATAGTCTAATAATTGCCGGTGTATAAAGAAAAAGACGTCACCGGTACTGAATGGGTTAATGAATATAACATCAAAATATAATCTACCTTAACCCTTTCAAGATCCAATACGCATTTCTTGTTTATTTTCTGGTAATTATTAGACGATGTTTTCAGATTAGGAAGGGTATATGGAAGTCAGAGGGTTGATTGAGATGGTCTTTACCCTTTTAATACCCACCGATCCTTCCTAATCTGCATAAAATCTTCTAATGATAGCCAAAATAAACTGATTAAACGCGTCAGAGCTTCAAGGGGTTAATTATTGTACTGGTATATATTTACATTTACATAAATTTGTAATCTAACTACAGGTAATAATTGTTGTGGGAAGTACCGGGTATTTTTCTGGAGTCTGCCTCCTCATACGAATTGGCTAGTTCCCCCTAGTTGTTGTTGTTGTTGTTGTTGTTGTTCCCCAAGCTGCCTGGCCGAACAGCCCCAAGGCCCCGAGCAAGGCCAAGGCCATAACCGAGCGCCCCCACTTAACCCTCCCTGCTAACCACAATAAAGCCTGGGTGACCGAAGCCACTCCATGGCGGGGAGCCGAGGAGGGTGCGGAAACGCCCGGGAAACCAAAGCCCCACCCAGGGCCCTGTGCCCCTCAGCAATTATGAAGAGAAAGTTGAGGGGCAAAGGAAAAATGTGACGCTTTGGCTTCCAATCTTGGTAGATTGGGAGGTCAATCCACGGAAGAGACGCCGTCACTTGAGATCTAGAAAATATAGAAGTAAAAGGAACAGTCAGAGTAAGCTATGGGTATGGCAGAGATCGCTCAGTTCTCACTCTGATAGACCAGCCCAATACCAATTACGTATTGGTGTTTAATCAAGTATACATCCCTCGGTGTGTACAAGACGGTGTGTGGCGAATTATTGAATATAGTAACTAGGACCCTTCTGTTACCTAAGCTACCCTATCCTACCTAGAGATTCACCTATCCTACCTACCCATCCTGTGTACCCCCCCATCCCATCCAGCCTACCTAGAGACTCGGCTATCCTACCTACCCAACTTGTCTACCTAACTACCTACCCCTCCATCCTGTCTACCTATTCACTACCTATCTGTCCATCCTACCTAGTACCGTACCTATCCACTCACCTATCCTACCCACCTACCCACTGCATACTCACCCATCCAATGCATACCCACGTACCCACCCACTGCATACCTACTATATACCCACCTACATACTACATACCCACGCACCCACTGCATACCCACCCACCTACCTACCCACCCACTCACTACCTACCCACCGACCCACTACCTACCCACCGACCCACTACCTACCCACCAATCACTGCACACCCACCCACTTCTACCTACTACCTGCCCTCATTAAAGGTGTAAGTCATGGCCTGGGTACTATTATTAGACACACCACCTACTGTACATACATCCCACGTACACCCACCTACATCCCCCGTACACCCACCTACAGCCCACGTACAGCCCACGTACACACACACACCTACATCCCACGTACACACACCTACAGCCCACGTACACAAACCCACCTACATCCCCCGTACACCCACCTACAGCCCACGTACACACACCCACCTACATTCCACGTGCAGTACACGCACCCACGTACACTGTACTCTCTCATCCATACTAAGTCTTTACATTCAGAGACATTCTTCCTGAGCTGAAGGAAAACGTTTGGTGATTGTTGTGTGTGTGTGTGTGTGTGTGTGTGTGTGTGTGTGTGTGTGTGTGTGTGTGTGTGTGTGTGTGTGTGTGTGTGTGTGTGTGTGTGTGTGTGTGTGTGTGTGTGGTGTGTGTGTGTGTGTGTGTGTGTGGTGTGTGTGTGTGTGTGTGTGTGTGTGTGTGTGTGTGTGTGTGTGTGTGTGTGTGTGTGTGTGTGTGTGTGTGTGTGTGTGTGTGTGTGTGTGTGTGTGTGTGTGTGTGTGTGTGTGTGTGTGCCCCGTAACCTCACCATAATATAACTGTAACCAACCCCACTTACACTCCGACATCCGGGTTGACAGGACATAATAATATAATACGCCTTCCCAGATCCCTCTCAAAAAATAATATATATATATATAATACAGTATATAGATACAAAAATATAATACAATAAATAAATTTATAAATACAAAAATAAATCACTCCAATAAATCCCTTCAAACAATAGTAAAAACCGCCTTTCCATAATTCTTTTAAAACAATTAAGCTAGATTTATAAATTTTTCGACAGAAATGCTGTTTTCTCCTAAATTACGGGCTTGCTATCGCTCGCCACTAGCCAGGATAAAAATCGACGCTTGAGTGGGTCGAAACGTGTTATAATCGCCAAACTAATGGAGTGAAGTAGGGAGGAAAGGGGGAGTTAATCAGATCACCTTTGTATTAGACAGACTTAAAATTATACAACTGCAACGTCATATCTCACTGCAGTTGAAAGTTATGTTTATATAACCTACCAACAAAAAAAAAAAAAAAAAAAAAGACAAATAAAAGAAAAATACAAAAAATATATATATATACCTATACCGGTATATACTGTATATATTATGGAGTTTATATATCTTAATATTTTCATTATTCTTATATTGATACGTATTTTCGTCAAACTTTGCTTGTTTTCTCTAGCTACATATCTTGGTTAGACTGTATTGGTACACACTATTAAGGGGGTGGATTTTCTGGACCCCTTCTCCCTCAAGTTTAGCACATTAGGTATGACATTTTAAGACGTTCGCCCCATTTATTTGTCAATTTTAAAACCTTTCGTGCCATTTAGGTCTTACAATCGCTAAACTAATGGGCTGAACGTCTTATAATCTGAAAACTAATGGGGCTAAGCATGAGGGTGAAGGAGGGCCAAAAAACAAAACGACCTTCTCCCCTTAAGACTGGATTTGGTTATTGTATTAAAACAATTACGAAACGTTTGGAAAGAGAATGTCAAATTGTGAGCTGGAAGATTTACGCTTGGCTGGCTTAGTAACAGCCTTGCTTAAATATATCTCTATTATTAAAGCAATATACAGTCGGTGATATTAAGACGTTTTGCCTCTTTCAGGTGTCGATATTTTCCAGGCGATTGTATTTTGGAGAAACTGACCTTTGGCCGGAACATTATTGTATTTTGGAGAAACTGACCTTTGGCCGGAACATTATTGTATTATTGTATTTTGGAGAAACTGACCTTTGGCCGGAACATTATTGTATTTTGGAGAAACTGACCTTTGGCCGGAACATTATTGTATTATTGTATTTTGAAGAAACTGACCTTTGGCCGGAACATTATTTTACCGAAACGAAAAAATAAAATTTTCGCTTGCATTGGGGTATGAGGGCATATTTTACGTTTGGTGTGTGTGTGTGTGTGTGTGTGTGTGTGTGTGTGTGGTGGTGGTGGTGGGGGTGGGGGTGGGGGTGGGGGGGGGGGGGGTGGTGGTGGTTTATAATGTAAACTGGAACAAAGATCGAGAAGCTCCGAAAAGAATTGTGACGTCGAATATTAAATACTCTTGGCCGACTTAATAACCTCCTTAGTTAAATATATACCGTACTTAACATTTTTTAATCATTGAATATTGTGGATGGTATATATATATATATATGTTACTTTCTCTCGGGTATTCCCCCTTTCTTCTCTCTTGGCTCATTTTCCAGCCTGTTTTTGAAAGTTTGTTTTAGGCTTGCAGGATATGGTGACTATTTTGTTTTCAACTACATTTATATGTTTGTATGCGACCTAGGAAGGATCTGTGGTAGGTAAAAGGATTAATTGAGCTGTTAATGGTAGAGGTCCTTCCTAAAATTAATAAAATATTGATTGTATGCGGCTTAGGCAGGATCAATGTTAGGTAAAAGGTTTAATTGAGCAGTTAATGGTATAGGTCCTTCCTAAACTAATCTAATAGTTGCCAGAATATAATGAAAAGGACGTGACCGGTACTGCAAGGTGTGGTGACCTGCTTGGAGGGGTATATAACTATATATATAAAATCTCAAAACTAATTGGGCTAAACACAGGGAGAAAAGGGTCCACAAAAACGACCCATCTCCCCTTCAACGAGAGCATGTACCCGATACGAGGCGTCGAGTCACTTTGTCAGAGTAGAACGTAATAATGAAAATCTGCAAAAGGCTTACTGGCCCACACGAGGCAGATCCCTGCTTATGTACATCCCTATTACTTCTTACCTTTCCCACTACTGCCTATATCCCCTACACTTTATCTATCTTATAGCTAACCCCTACACTGCATCTATCTTATAGAGCTCGCTAAGAACATTAAAGTAAAGGCTGATATTCCACCAGTGCTACTTCTATTTTGACGTTCATTAATGATAATAGCACCTACATAGTGATCCAGCTGGCTCTCACAAACACCTCCTCCTGCTATCTACTTCACTACACTAAACAAGCACACCACACTTCTTTCTGTCACAAAAAAAATAAAAAATAAAATAAAAAAAAGTATTCGTTTCTACCAGATGAGTCTAGCTCGGTAGTTTGTTCGTCCCCACTTGTGTTTACTCGGTCTGGTTTTTTCGTCTCTATCTACTTTCAACTCTGGGGGAGGCACTTGTCACAGGCAGCTTTGCCTTTTGTCTCCCTCATCCACATAAGAACAAAAAAAATATCAACACGGATAAATTAACCAATGAGTAAGATAAATATTATTGAATTATTATTGTTACCAGATTCTGATAGAGATTATCGGATACTGGTACCCTATGACATATGCTTAATGTCACATCTCGTCATTGAGCACCATCACCATCAGTTACCGTATGTTGGTGGTAATGGCCTTCCCGTTCACTCTAATAGATCACACGTTCAGGATTGCTCTACTGAACGTAATTGACTACCGTACTTGCGAGTTTCGAGCTATAGGCCTAAAGTATGGAAGATGTCAAAATGGAGGGAAGTCGGGACCGAAAATCGTGTATGTGTGAAAGGGGGCTTAAGGAAGTTAGAATAGTAGACCTCGATATTTAGCAGAAATGACAAAACTTACGCGAGCATTTGAGTGATGGAAAGTTTGTTTAATTATATTTATGTTTATATATTATACTACAACCGTATTGTAGCTGGTAATTCTGCTAAACGTCAATACTTACAGCTCCAACTTGCTTTTGATTCGACATATTATATGATCTTATCTGAATGCCGTCTGGTCACAAGCATACGGTACTTGGAGGTGGCTAGCGGGAAACATGCTGAGTCATCAAAACAATAAACCTATCGTACCTTGTGTTCGTAGGCTTAACATTATATCTATTTAATTCACAGATTATGCAACATTCCATACCTTAAGGGTATTTTTTTTCTAGACCCCCTTCTTCCTCATGTTTAGCCCCATTAGTTTTAAAT
The DNA here is from genome assembly GCA_032716605.1 of Paralithodes platypus. Classification (NCBI taxonomy): domain Eukaryota; kingdom Metazoa; phylum Arthropoda; class Malacostraca; order Decapoda; family Lithodidae; genus Paralithodes; species Paralithodes platypus. Next base: position 35,184,612 of record CM064522.1, read on the forward strand.
TTTGATATATTTACCCCATCAGATTGGCGATTTTTAGACCTTTCGCCCTATTTCTTTGTTAATATTAAGACCTTTCGTGCCATTTAGGTGTGGATATTGTCATTTTAATGGGTGCAGAGACCTTCAAGTGCTCTCCCTAACAAACTTCCTCCATGCATTCCTACCATTTGTCATTTCTTTTGCTTCATCCATTCCCTTTTCATGCTTTGACACACATTGAGACAACATACAGTATCATACCATCTTCTTCTCGGCCTTCCACGTCTTCTCCCTTCCACTTCACTTACATAGGCTACATCCTTTTTACTGCTGTTTCTTCAGTCATTCTATCTATTTGGCCTTACCATCTGAGAACACTTGGTTCTACCTTTTGATCAACATGTTTCCCAACGCCACATGCCTCCCATATGTCCCCTTATGTCCCAACGCCACATGCCTCCCTTATGTCCCAACGCCACATGCCTCCCTTATGTCCCAACGCCACATGCCTCCCTTATGTCCCAACGCCACATGCCTCCCATATGTCCCCTTATGTCCCAACGCCACATGCCTCCCTTATGTCCCAACGCCACATGCCTCCCTTATGTCCCCTTATGTCCCAACGCCACATGCCTCCCTTATGTCCCCTTATGTCCCAACGCCACATGCCTCCCTTATGTCCCCTTATGTCCCAACGCCACATGCCTCCCTTATGTCCCAACGCCACATGCCTCCCTTATGTCCCCTTATGTCCCAACGCCACATGCCTCCCTTATGTCCCAACGCCACATGCCTCCCTTATGTCCCAACGCCACATGCCTCCCTTATGTCCCAACGCCACATGCCTCCCTTATGTCCCCTTATGTCCCAACGCCACATGCCTCCCTTATGTCCCAACGCCACATGCCTCCCTTATGTCCCAACGCCACATGCCTCCCTTATGTCCCAACGCCACATGCCTCCCTTATGTCCCCTTATGTCCCAACGCCACATGCCTCCCTTATGTCCCCTTATGTCCCAACGCCACATGCCTCCCTTATGTCCCCTTATGTCCCAACGCCACATGCCTCCCTTATGTCCCCTTATGTCCCAACACCACATGCCTCCCTTATGTCCCAACGCCACATGCCTCCCTTATGTCCCCTTATGTCCCAACGCCACATGCCTCCCTTATGTCCCCTTATGTCCCAACGCCACATGCCTCCCTTATGTCCCCTTATGTCCCAACGCCACATGCCTCCCTTATGTCCCCTTATGTCCCAACACCACATGCCTCCCTTATGTCCCCTTATGTCCCAACGCCACATGCCTCCCTTATGTCCCAACGCCACATGCCTCCCTTATGTCCCCTTATGTCCCAACGCCACATGCCTCCCTTATGTCCCAACGCCACATGCCTCCCTTATGTCCCAACGCCACATGCCTCCCTTATGTCCCCTTATGTCCCAACGCCACATGCCTCCCTTATGTCCCCTTATGTCCCAACGCCACATGCCTCCCTTATGTCCCCTTATGTCCCAACGCCACATGCCTCCCTTATGTCCCAATGCCACATGCCTCCCTTATGTCCCCTTATGTCCCAACGCCACATGCCTCCCTTATGTCCCCTTATGTCCCAACGCCACATGCCTCCCTTATGTCCCAACGCCACATGCCTCCCTTATGTCCCCTTATGTCCCAACGCCACATGCCTCCCTTATGTCCTCACTTCTTACTTTGTCTGTTCTGCGTACCGTACTCCACAGACATGTCTTAGCTAGTCTATTTCAGCTGCTCTCACTTGCCACTTTTGATTATTTTGCTATACCAAGAGTTTGGTACCCATACATCAATATTGGCACTAACACACCCTCAAGTAATCCTCTCACTGCTTCCATACCTAAGTTCCATACATCAATATTGGCACTAACACACCCTCAAGTAATCCTCTCACTGCTTCCATACCTAAGTTCCATACATCAATATTGGCACTAACACACCCTCAAGTAATCCTCTCACTGCTTCCATACCTAAGTTCCATACATCAATATTGGCACCAACACACCCTCAAGTAATCCTCTCACTGCTTCCATACTTAAGTTCTATACATCAATATTGGCACCAACACACCCTCAAGTAATCCTCTCACTGCTTCCATACCTAAGTTCCATACATCAATATTGGCACCAACACACCCTCAAGTAATCCTCTCACTGCTTCCATACCTAAGTTCCATACATCAATATTGGCACCAACACACCCTCAAGTAATCCTCTCACTGCTTCCATACCTAAGTTCCATACATCAATATTGGCACCAACACACCCTCAAGTAATCCTCTCACTGCTTCCATACCTAAGTTCCATACATCAATATTGGCACCAACACACCCTCAAGTAATCCTCTCACTGCTTCCATACCTAAGTTCCATACATCAATATTGGCACCAACACACCCTCAAGTAATCCTCTCACTGCTTCCATACCTAAGTTTCTGCTCTTTATTGATCAAGGCTTTCATCGCTCCGGCTACCTTTCTTCTTTGTGTTAGTGTTTCTACTTCTCTTGCACATTTTCCTCTTTTCTTAATCATGGTTCCTAGATACATCAACTCTTACTACGGTACTTCTCACTGCTCCCATCACTGTAAAACAAGTACAAGAAACATTACTGAAGGGGGGGTCAACGTTTTTGTTTTATCTTTCTCTCCTTTTCTCTCTTTCCCTGGCTTGTATCCTTTCGGCCCCTTTCAGCCAACTGTTTTAAGACGTTTATCCCCATCCAGGTGTCGATTTCTTCGCGAGCCAGCATTGTATGGATAAATCCGGCTTCGCCGGAGACATTTTGCTATCGAAAAATGTACAAATTTAGCTTGCTGTTAAAAAAAGTATATATATGCTGGCTCGCTACCGCTCGCCAGGAAAATATTGACACCTGGATGGGGGTACACGTCTTGAAACAGTAGGCTGAATGGGGCCGAATGGATACAAGCCAAAGAGAGAGGGAGAGAAAGATAAGAAAAGCGAGGTGGGCTTCCTTAAGTTATCAAGTTTTTGTCTTCAGTATTTATAAATGTATCAACCCTAAATATACCGGTACCAGATACCCTTAGTTTTTTTTTTTTTGGACGCCTATATATACATTGAGCAGCAAAGTTCAAACTGTTCCAATACTGTCAGAGGTCAGCCTGTGTGGACCTCATGGTATTATCTTTATTATTATTATTATTATTATTATGATGTTTATTGTTATTGTTGTAAATTACCCATTGTTTATGGATGTACGGTAGCGCTAATAAGTCATGTCTCAGCTTTTGTTAAGTTTGGCTTGCTCTGTGCTGTATTATTGTCTGCCAGATGTTGAATAAGGTGGGTAAGTGTAGGAACATGTGTGTATGTGTATCTCACTCGAAATCAAGTTTAGATATTGCTGATACTAATTATTGATCAAAATATACTTGGTGCCGAGACATGACATATTAAGCCAACTGTACCTGGTCTGCATTGTAAGGAGTCAAACAGAGTCAATGTTTTAATGGGGGGATGGGCTATATATTTTAATGGGGGGAGGGGCTATATTTTAATGGGGGGATGGGCTATATATTTTAATGGGGGGATGGGCTATATGTTTTAATGGGGGGATGGGCTATATATTTTAATGGGGGGATGGGCTATATATTTTAATGGGGGGATGGGCTATATATTTTAATGGGGGGGAGGGGCTATATATTTTAATGGGGGGATGGGCTATATAATTTAATGGGGAGATGGGCTATATATTTTAATGGGGGGATGGGCTATATATTTTAATGGGGGGGATGGGCTATATAATTTAATGGGGAGATGGGCTATATATTTTAATGGGGGGATGGGCTATATATTTTAATGGGGGGAAGGGCTATATAATTTAATGGGGAGATGGGCTATATATTTTAATGGGGGGATGGGCTATATATTTTAATGGGGGGATGGGCTATATAATTTAATGGGGAGATGGGCTATATATTTTAATGGGGGGATGGGCTATATATTTTAATGGGGGATGGGCTATATGTTTTAATGGGGGGATGGGCTATATATTTTAATGGGGGGATGGGCTATATATTTTAATGGGGGGATGGGGGATTTATGTGTTTTAATGGGGGGATGGGCTATATATTTTAATGGGGGGATGGGCTATATATTTTAATGGGGGGATGGGCTATATGTTTTAATGGGGGGATGGGCTATATATTTTAATGGGGGGGATGGGCTATATATTTTAATGGGGGGGATGGGCTATATGTTTTAATGGGGGGGATGGGCTATATATTTTAATGGGGGGGATGGGCTATATATATTAATGGGGGGATGGTCTATATATTTTCCTCATTTACTGTATATATTTGTTTATATATATATAATGTGTTTAGTTTCCTCTATAGACCTCCATCAAACTAAATAAAATACCCCCCCCCCCCCCCAAGACCCTCCTTTAAGATAAATTTGTACATTTTTCGATAAAAAATGTACCGGCCAAAGGCCGGTTCTTTTTAAGTTACAGGCTCGCTATCGATCGCCCGGAATAAAATCGACACTAAAATGACACGAAAAATCTCAATATTGACAAAGAAATGGGGCGAAAGGTCTTAAAATCATCAAACTAATGGGCCGAACGTCTTAAAATCTGAAAATAAATGTGGCTAAACACCAGAAAAGCGACTCATCTCCCCTTAAGTCTTCCATTGTTTACGTTGTGTCTATGTAACCGGTAGTGGGGAGAAAGTTAAGGTCAGGCTATTACACTTTCTCCACGGGTCTTTCTCTCTCGCTCTCTCGCTCCATTGTCACTGGTATTTTTCCTACGGTATGGAAGCACGCTATCGTCACCCCCCTTTTTAAAAGCGGAGATAATAATGACGCCACTAATTACCGACCAATCTCATTACTCACCATTTTTTCAAAAATACTCGAAAAGATTGTCGCTAATCAACTATCAAATTTCCTAGAAACTAATACACTACTCTCAATTTCCTAGAAACTAATACACTACTCTCAATTTCCTAGAAACTAATACACTACTATCAATTTCCTAGAAACTAATACACTACTATCAATTTCCTAGAAACTAATACACTACTCTCAATTTCCTAGAAACTAATACACTACTATCAATTTCCTAGAAACTAATACACTACTATCAATTTCCTAGAAACTAATACACTACTATCAATTTCCTAGAAACTAATACACTACTCTCAATTTCCTAGAAACTAATACACTACTCTCAATTTCCTAGAAACTAATACACTACTCTCAATTTCCTAGAAACTAATACACTACTATCAATTTCCTAGAAACTAATACACTACTATCAATTTCCTAGAAACTAATACACTACTCTCAATTTCCTAGAAACTAATACACTACTCTCAATTTCCTAGAAACTAATACACTACTATCAATTTCCTAGAAACTAATACACTACTATCAATTTCCTAGAAACTAATACACTACTATCAATTTCCTAGAAACTAATACACTACTATCAATTTCCTAGAAACTAATACACTACTATCAATTTCCTAGAAACTAATACACTACTATCAATTTCCTAGAAACTAATACACTACTATCAATTTCCTAGAAACTAATACACTACTATCAATTTCCTAGAAACTAATACACTACTATCAATTTCCTAGAAACTAATACACTACTATCAATTTCCTAGAAACTAATACACTACTATCAATTTCCTAGAAACTAATACACTACTATCAATTTCCTAGAAACTAATACACTACTATCAATTTCCTAGAAACTAATACACTACTATCAATTTCCTAGAAACTAATACACTACTATCAATTTCCTAGAAACTAATACACTACTATCAATTTCCTAGAAACTAATACACTACTATAAATTTCCTAGAAACTAATACACTACTATCAATTTCCTAGAAACTAATACACTACTATCAATTTCCTAGAAACTAATACACTACTCTCAATATGCCAACATGGATTCCGACCAAAATTATCCACCGAAACGGCCCTTACAGTTGTCACTAATGCAATATATAATAATATGGATAACAAACAAGTATCTTTGCTAACCTTGTGTGACCTCTCTAAAGCATTTGACAGTGTCCCATCATAACACCCTTATATATAAACTTATTAAATTCAAAGTTAACCCATTCTGGTTTAGAAGTTATCTAAATGAAAGATCGCAATCAGTTCTTATGAATAACATACTATCCTCAAAATTACCAGTAACATACGGTGTTCCTCAAGGATAAATTTTAGGTCCATTATTGTTTATTATATTCGTAAATGACATGCTTATGTTCTTATATTCTTATATTAAATATATCAAAGACTACACTAGTACAATATGCCGATTACACACAACTTCTACTCAGTGACTCGGTAAATAATGTTGGCAATCTAATTATTAAAACGGAAGAAATACTACAAAAACTGAGACTATATTTTATACATTTGGATTAATGATGAACGCTGATAAAACCCAATGCATATTCATAGGCACTCGTCAGGTACTTTCAAAAATACCCAGTAATACCACCATACGTCTTAATGACAGCATTATTGAACCTACCACTCATGTAAAAAATCTAGGCATATATTTTGATAGACATATGAACTTTGATGTCCACATTAGTGAAATGAGTAAAAAAGTAGTAGGGACACTTATGTATATCAATAGAATAAAATATCACTTTGACAAATCAACTAGAACAATCATTGTACAAACACTAGTGCTAAGTATAATACATTATTGTAGTGTAATTTTGGGTTCATCAAATGCTACCCAAATATCCAGAGTGCAAAAACTTCAGAATTTTGCTGCTAAAGTGGCTGACGGTAAGTCAAAAAAGTTTGATCATGTCACTCCTATATTAAAGGAACTAAGATGGTTAAATATTAAAGATAAAATAACGCATGACACACTAATAGTTATTTTCAAATACTTAAATAAGCTTTACCCAGAGTATCTACTAAGTCTACCCACAGTATTCAATGTAACAGCTAGCACAACGAGACAACAAAATATGCTTTTTATTCCGAATGTTCAAACTGACATAGGGCACAACAAATTAACGGTAAGAGGACCTGCACTTTGGAACAAACTCCCAGTTAATGTACAAACTTCCAGTAGCCTAGGAACCTTTAAGACTAATGTTAAAACCTTGCTGCTAAACTCTGCTTATGATTAAATTAATGTTCATAAGAAATCTGTAGACATGACCCTCTCTCTATATATATGTATGTATGTGTGTGTGTATGTAACAACTGTATGTCTACTGTATGTAACACTAAATTATGTATTAGTTCCTATATTGTAACTACTTTGAAAACACTAAACCCCAAACTGTATATAATTATATTTGTAAATACTATGTAAGAAGAATAACCACTCTCTCTCTGTACAAAAATAAATATATTCTATCTAATGTACCGGTATATAGGCTATAGATGTATAGATAAACATACAAATAGAAATAAAAATACAGAAAGATAGCCTATATATACTGTGTATATATATATATATTTTTTTTTTGTGTTTTTTTTTTTTTTGCTGTATTTCTAATTATATTGTCTTTATACAGAATATACGTATAATTTAATTTATTTATTTATCTATCTATGCATCTGTGTACCCCCTCCCCCATGCATGCTTCTCCCCCCCCCCCCCCCTCCCCCCCCCTGGGCCCTCTCCCCCCATCGAGTTTCACCTCAAGCCTGGAAAACCCCAACCAGACAGGAACATCGAGAGAGAGAGAGAGAGACAGACAGAGAGAGACGGAGAGAGTGAGTACAACAGAGTACAAAGGAAATCAAGCAACAACAGGTCTAGTGATCCCTCTAGGCTGCTTGTCCTCCAAAACACTGAGGATCAAGTTTCCAAACAGTGGTTTAGAGTGGGTAAGGGAAAATTGGAATGGGAACTACTGCCCTGGAGCTAATGTCCGTGGCAGGATTAGGATGTTAGTAGGGGACAGATGGTTTAGTAACTCAACACAGTTATACGTAATCTTTCATTTTTTTATCTATGTGAGTGAGGGAGACAAAATGCAGAATGCATGTATCGAGTGCCTCCCCCATAGTTGAAAGAGTGACATGGCCAAAATCAAGGAACATTCGAGCCAAAATTCCTGGACACACACACACACACACACACACACACACACACACACACACACACACACACACACACACACACACACACACACACACACACACACAATCACACACTCACACACACAAACACACACACACACTCACACACACAAACACACACACACACACAATCACACACTCACACAACACAGAAACAAACCACACATACAAAACACAGAGACAACACACACACACACACCACAACACACACACACACACACACACACACACACACACACACACACACACACACACACACACACACACACACACACACACACACACACACACACACACACACACCACAGAAACAAAACACACACACACACACACACCACAGAGAGAGAGTTTCACCTCCACCCCCTACTTTCTTTAGCCTACTTCATTTATAAAGATAATAGCTACATTTATTGATCAAAATATTATATTAAAAACGAACACATTAAATAACTCCATACATTAAAGTGAAGGTTTTTTTTTTTTTTTTTTTCTGGACCCTCATCTCCTTCATATTTAAATAAAAGATAAATGAATGAAAGGTAAATATAAAGATAATGAATTAATCTTAAACAAAAAAAGCTAAATAAATGATAGGTAAATAACAAGATAATGAACGGAAGGTAAATACAAATTTAAATTAATAAAAGTAAATAAAAGATAAATGAATGAAAGTTAAATAGATAATATATAACCTAATACAAAAGAGATACTGAAAATGGAGACTCCCTGTTTAAGATCAAGATAGTGTTTTTGTAAATGTCTAAAAACATTGCAAACCTGATGGCTGCAATATTTATTGCAAACCTGATGGCTGCAATATTTATTGCAAACCTGATGGCTGCAATATTTATTTCTTGTTTACCTTGTTTGTTGATTGATGGACTCTCTCTCTCTATCTATCTCTATCTATTTATCTATCTATCTCACATACACTCTTATCTCACAAGACTCACATACACTCTCTCTCTCTCTCTCTCTGTGGATAAAATATTGAGAATAATATGTTATAACTAACGAGTTCTCCTAAATGAACTGACGCTTTTGAGAAATAACTGCTCAACTTGTTATGATATACAAGATGATTAGCCAAAATATAAAATTGAACAGGAAAAGGAAGAATATATTATAATTAGTAATATAATATATACCGGTACATACATACATTATACATTAATAGTATATAATAGTCAATAATATATTATAATAAATAATCATACATATCATAACGAATAAATCTGTATCTATCTATTTGCTCAGGCCCATTCCCCATTTGTTCTATTTTTTTTTTTTTTTATATATAAAATATTAAAAATATATTCAGTATAAATAATAATATAAATATTGCATATACTAATACATACGGTACATAGTATAAAATACATTCACCTTGAGTATACATGAATAAGAATCAACCACGGTACCACTCAAAGCATGGTAAACAAAAATCCTAAATATATCGTATATAATCGAACAAAACACAACGTAATAAGTGGCGTAGGATTGTTGGTAAAAAGACAATGTGTTTACTGTTTTACTATTTCAAAACCGAGGACGAATAATTTGTTTTGCTGTGTGCCTTTTGCTGTGTGCCTTTTGCTGTGTGCCTTTTGCTGTGTGCCTTTTTGGTCTCTTAATGTGTTTATGATAACTTTTCCGTGTATTTATTTATATATTTATCTATCTATCTATCTATATATCTTATCTGTGTCTATCTATCTGTCTATCTATCTATTTTATCAATATATGTCACCTATCTATAACTATCTATCTGTATATCAATAAAAGTAGATTAAAAGATACTGTAAAAAGTCAAATAAAATCACTAACCAACCAAATATACAAACACACACATTGTCAATTTACTTAAGTAGCCTATATATAAATAACAAATATATATACTGTATATATAATTTGTGGAAAGAAATAATAAAAATCAGAGAACAAATCATTAACAAAAGTGCTTAGTAATTGACGCAAGATTTGAGAAATGATGGTTTAATATATTTTTGTTGTGGGACTCAGAAGGTATGATTTTTTAGTTGTTCATATCGCGCTCTCTCTCTCTATCTCTCTCTCTCTCTCTTTCTCGTTCTAATACTATTCGGATACAAGACTATAAACTCTAATCACAATTACAATGTGAGAGAGAGAGAGAGAGGGGGAGGAAAGAGGTAGATAGGATATAAGAGTATTATATTTTAGACTGGCTCAAGGTGAATTACAATGCGGTGTGAGTGAGAGAGAGAGAGAGAGAGAGAGAGAGAGAGAGAGAGAGAGAGAGAGAGAGAGGTAAGAATACTATAATTATGATAGACTAGACTGCCTCAAGGTGAATTACAATGTATGTGAGAGAGAGAGAGTGTGTGTGTGTGTGTAAGAATACTATATCCTAGACTGCCTCAAGGTGAATTACAATGACAGGATGTGAGCTTTGGGGTTTTGTGGCAAGAAGAGGAAGAAGAGAACAACATACACAGTTACACACACCATAAACTCATAACCTACAATCTAAATCAGTCATGTGTCGCTAATAGCTTGATTTTTTTTTTTTTTTTTTTTTCTGTTAAAGACTTCCGTCTACGTATTGTGAAAAACCTGTTATCCTCCGGCAAATTGTGGGGTTGAGTGAGTGAAGGGGGGGGACAGTGAATGAAGGAGGATACATGTTTTTCATAATACGTGTTGCTAGCCCCAAACGCGCGAGCAACTGTGGCTTTCAACCATCCGACACATCCCCTTTTATTTATGTGCATCACACATGTTACATACAAATAAAGTTTATGTTTTGTTTTACCCTACTGTGGAAAGACTACGGATACACCACTCCTGCCCGGGCCTCACACAGTGGCATGACCCAGTCCTGTCGAACTGAGCTCATGACGCTGGTGGCTAGCCGGAGGATAGCCATCCCTAGTCTTTGCTTGAGCCAGAGGGTTTCCCGGGGTTCTCCTGAAACTTCTCTGATTTTACGGCCTATTTCATTCACCATCTTAAGGGTGGTAGGGCCGAAGACTCCTGAAGTTTCGAATGCCAGGGGCTCGAACTGATGATTTCTGGCGATGGCTTGATATTTTTCTCGCTTTTTATTTTCTGCTATCCGGGCGGCTTCACCTGCTTCATCGGCGTTTCTGGCAATGTTGGTTGTGGAGAAAGTGTCCACACATGTGGCATCCCACACGAGGCACTGGCCATTCTTGTAAGGGAAAGTGGTCATCCCATCTGGCCGTTTGCCGTCTTCTCTGTGAAGTCCATGTGGTTCGAGGATTGATGCACGGTTAGCACTCTGCAGGGCCCGTTTTATGACATCATTTAGTGCAGAGTGTCTTGGCAGGCGGCCTGCGTTGTAATTACATGACAAGGCATGGTGACCTTGAGCATCCATCCCCCCACCACACTTGCAAGTGTGTGGGTGACAAACTGCCGCACCCACTCTGAGCGCGATGGCAACCCGGAGCGCTTCAGCATCCAAGCGAGTTCCAAGAGGTGGGATGGGGATGGCGCGTAACCACAAGCCACTCTCCGAACGGGCGGCTGCCTGGAGGCGTGCTTTTGCAACCTGGTCTGCATTGGTTAGGAGATTTTCTTGAGTTTTCTTCGCCGAGATGGTATCCCACGCTTTCTGCTTGCTCCTGGAGGTACCCTGAGGCTCCTCCTCTACTCCTGTACTTCCCTTCCAGGTGTTAATCGCTGCTGTTACGTACCCATTAAGTGTCATTCCGGGTTGAGAAGAAAGGATGGACACTACAAGGTCATTGGTCGCGATGAGGGAAGAGATAAAGGCTGGGGAGGCAATATCCGAGGCTCTCCGTATGCCCAAGCCCCCGAGGCGGACAGGAAGGGTGGCTTGTGTCCAGGCCCGTTCTTTAAATTCCACGTTGGTGATGCTGGTCACTGCTTCTCGGATTATGCTGTCTAATTCTTGAAGGCCACCATTGTTCGTGTAAGTCATCGATGTGCGCAGGAGGTATTGGAGTTTTGGGATGGAGAAACAGTTCTTGAGCAGGGCCAGAGCTGAGTGGGCATCGATGTGTATCAGGCGACTCACGAGACGTTGAAGCTCCTCCTTTTTAACTTGGAAGTGCTGGTGGGATTGCTGCCAGAGTTAGTGGGGAACCTAATAGGGTTTGCTGGTGCTCCTGAAGGATCTTTACATCTGGCAATATGTTCGAAACAGGGCCTGAGTCTCTTCTCCTTGTTCACGTGTGTGGTTGAGGAGGACAAGTTCACATTTGGTGTCATTTATCACTAGCCCAGCCTGGCCGAGGTCAGTTACGATGTTATTTAGGTCGGTTAGAACGTTCTCTACTGACCCACCCAAGGTTGCATCGTCCAGGTACCATACATTCAGTTCTGACCTTACTTTGTTAGCTGCTGCATCCACCCCTATTGAGAAAAGAGCAGGACCACCTGGATCTCCCTGCTGTAACCCGGTCGCTGATGGGATTACCGTCTCGCCAAACATCAGGATTGAAGGTTTGGAATAAGCCTGCCAAAGTAGGGGGTACAGAGTGGGGATGTGTTCTTGAGCTGCACGGAGGAAGACATCCCTTGTGTGCATGTGAGAAATGTGTATAATGTATGCAGGCACACATACTGTGCAGTACATACATATATGCATACGGGGTATATATATATATATATATATATATATATATATATATATATATATATATATATATATATATATTCATATTCATATGTATGAATAGTTGAATACACATGTATAGGCTTCGTATAAGCATGCTCACATACCCGGTACACACGCTTATAAACTATCACAGTGCTTTCTCACACACACACACACACACACACACGTGCGCGCGCGTGCGCGGTTCATATAAAGTGTTCAATGATTATATATGACCTTGTGTGTTACGGTATCTATATTTTACATGCTCTCTTATTTATCGTGATATGTACGGTATGCTGAATTACCAGACTGCATCTTGTATTATTATATCATTATGCTTCAGTGGTTTTGTTCACCTCTTACAAGGGAATACAAGCAACACCAGATATACTGCTCCTCACTTGTCTGCTTGTGGGTTAGGAATTGGGAATGAGATAGAGGAACGAAAGTCAATAATTAGGAAGGGGCAGGGAAAGGGCCATAGATCTCGTGGTTTGTTTACATTACGTCATAGATCACGTGGGTTTGTTTACATTACGTCACACATCACGTGTTTGTGTTTACATTAGTCACATATCGTAGTTTGTTTACATTAAGCCACTAACCACGTGGTTTTGTTTACATTACGTCACAAATCTCGTGCTTTGTTTACATTTCGTCACATCACGTGATTTTATTTATATCTAATGTGTTTTTGTTTGCATTTATGACGTCATGCATCACTTGGTATTATCCATGACAACATAGATCACGTGGTTTCGTTTGCATTCATGACTTCATAAATCACGTGGTTTTGTTTACATTCATGACGTCATAAATCACGTGGTTTTGTTTACATTGAAGACTTCATAGATTACAAGGGTTTGTTTACATCCATGACGTCATAGATCACGTGGTATTGTTGCGAGGTCGGTCCTTTGAGAGCTGTACCCCATAAATTGTTCTTTCCTCTCACATGAGCATTAAGCCGGTATCACACGAGCACATTAATTTCCCCTCAACATTTATCCTCAACACTGGTCTGGCAGCTTATTAGGTAAGCATTTAAAATATTTCGGTCATCAAAATTCATCTATCATCAGTCTAATTTCCGATATCAGTGCAAACTATTCTACAAATGTTGCCAGTAAAATTTTGATCATCGAATGTTGACTAGAAAAGCTCTCGTGTGATACCGGCGTTAGGCTATTCATAATATTATTTTTATTAATCTCCCCACCACACCCCCAATGAAATTAATTAAAGTATATATGATCCACCGGGATTCGAACCCGGGTTATCACACACATATTTTTGCCACCTTTAACCATTACACCACCAGGACGGTTAAAGGTTTATGCACACGCCTACGACTTATTATCCATTCTCGAATACTGGATATTAATCTAATCATGTTCATATTCCCAACCGCACTATGGTAGCCTACTGTTTAAGTGAGAGGAAAGAATATTCATGGGGCACAGATATGCAGAGTCCAGTATATGATTTTTTTTTTTTTTTTTTTTTTTTTTTTCTATATTCCAACTTACTTCCTCTCGGGCATAGCCTGAGAGCCTTAACATTCACTGCTTTACAATGAACAGTGAAGCCCGTGAGGTCTTGTTCCAGTCTAGGGAGTGAGACATGTGAAGCACGTAGAGTACAACGAGCACCTGCCATCTTGCCTTCACATGAGGCACGGTGCTCTCTCATGGCCCGAAACGACCCCATCTCTGAAGCCACCTCGTTCCCGTGCTTCACTGTCTCATCCCCTACACTCGGACTCTCACACTTACACACACACAACGCCACCTGTTGAGCAGATAACTCACCAGGCATTGCACCCCTATAGCATATTTTGAATATGGGAATATTTATACCGTGCTATTTAATCAGGGAACAATGAGGGTATTTTATTGACGTTTCGGTGGGCTTGTGGTAATGCACTGATACAGCACAAATTCCATCCCAATAATATATTCCCATTGATACATCGGGATTTGAACCCGGGACCTTTGGATTACCAGGCCAGTGGCAAGACCACTCCACCACACCTCCCCTATATTATATTATATATATTATATGGATATCCAGTACCGGTACTCGATAAATGGATTGTAATAGTTGTCATGTACCGGTACTGTACCTTTAACTGTCTTGATGGTGTAATGGTTAGAGTGTGTACAGTAAGTTATGTATGTGGTATCCTGGGAAGATTCCATGCTTTCATTAATTTCCTTTGGGTGTTATTGCTGTTAAGAACGATGTTCATTAGTATTTATGAACTTTAATATTATGTGCGTTTTGCAACGTTCTGGAATAAGTCCCGGTATTTTTTGCAGTCACGATACATAGTTCATAATTTATATATTTGGTTTACTTTCACGAAGTTAATATGCTAACCCTTTGACTACTTGTAAATCTTCAAATGTTTACCAAAATACTTCTATAGTCTATTGTTTTCCAGCTGAGGGTAAATTGTCATGTTTCTATCTTTGTTACTCAGCTATAAGGTAGCTTTGGTAGCGAAAGATGATGGTTATTATGAAAACTTGGCATTAATATGACACACAGCCATAGTAGTTTCATATATTTCTATTAAGTATCGAGAAATCGGCTAATAAGAGATTCAAATTACGATCAGCTGGAAAAAAATAGAGTATAGGAATAACTAATGCACTGAAGGCGTTATTCGACATAGGTTATGGCCATTGGATTACCAAAGGCCGAATATAATTATGTAATGCTGACGAGACTGGCATGGAAAGTGAAGCTAATTAGATAGACAGTGTAGGTAGGACAGTAATTAAGGGAAGATTTCCACTTGAGGGATTTTTTTCTTGACCCCTTTCTCCCTCATGGTTAGCCCCATTGTTTTTGAGATTTTTAGACGTTTGCCCCATTAGTTTGGTGATTTTAAGAATTTCCGACCCATTCTGTCAATTTTAAGATCTTTCGTGCAATTTAGGTGTCGATTTTATGCTGGCGAGCGATAGCGAGCCTGTAATTTAAGAGTAATCGGCCTTCGGCCGGGACATTTTTCTACCGAAAAATTTACAAATTTATCTTGAAAGGGGTTCAAGGGGGTGACATTTTAAGATTGCTGGAGGAGTAGGAAACAAACTAGAAACCTCCCCTTAATGCACTCTTTCAACTTTGGGCGGAACACTTATTACAGACAACTCTGCCTTTTGTCTCCTTCATACATTTAGGAACAAATATATATTGTCTGAAGCAGCCCATTGCGTGTTTGTACATGCTTGTGTGTGTATATGTTTGTGTGCGTTTCTGTTATGTGTGTGTGTGTATGTTGAGTGCGTTTCTGTTATGTGTGTGTGTGTGTATGTTGAGTGCGTTTCTGTTATGTGTGTGTGTGTGTGTATGTTGAGTGCGTTTCTGTTATGTGTGTGTGTGTATGTTGAGTGCGTTTCTGTTATGTGTGTGTGTGTGTGTGTGTGTGTATGTTGAGTGCATGGGCTTGAAGGTTGCCTGAAGTTATTACCTAGAAATGTTGCAGAGTGCCATACAGTCCAGACGTATAAATCTCTCTCGTGACTGGGTCACGACGGGTAGGGTCCCTCTCGGATGTTTAAGAAGGGACATACACACTCACACACCTCCCCTCTCACACTTTCCTCCTCCCTGGAGTACCTTTCCTCCTCCTCCTCCCCCCCCCCCCCCTACTCCTCCTCTCCCACCCATTCCTCTACCTCCTACAACCCCCCTCCCGCTCTCCCATAACCACACACCCTACTAAATATTATATTACTATCGGCATGTAAACTTCTCCACTGGTCATATTGCGCTAACTATCCCCTCAATAACCATTATTGTAATAAGAATTTGAACCATGTAACTCATCTTTGTAAACTATTTGTATTACTATAATTCCATTATAACTTCGGTAGTTGGTAATATTAGTCACATTATGTATGTGACTCTTGTATTCAGCTAACTATGACCTCAATAACCGTTGATGTAATGAAGAATGTGAAGTGTCCCTCATATGATTGTAATATATTTGTGGTACTATTATTGCATAATAATTAATGTAGTTCGAAATATTAGTCACATCTTGTATGTAATAATTGTATTCAGCTACCTATGATCTCAATAACCATTGATGTAAGAAAACATGAATAGCCTCCTCATATGATTGCACTAGTTTTGTAGTGCTATTATTTACCTGTCAATTAATAATTCAGTCACTTTTTTTTTTTTTTTTTTTTTTCCATGAGCACGTATATACAGCATATGTGGCAATCAAATGAGGAAACTATAATAACACCAGACGACGATACTGTTGTTACAGTAGAATAATGCTCTTTGAGCAGTATGTATTGCCTTACCAGTGGTTGTCCCCTTATTATTATTATTATTTTATTATTATTGAAATACCACAGGAACGAAAATTCCTGGGAGCGAAACTTCCACCCCCAACGAGATCCCTCTCTTTCTACCACCTCCCTCCACATGTTACACGTCTCGTTAATCACAGTCTTCTAATATACAAATCACATTTCCTTACCCCCTGACATTCTTGAAATACCCACTAAGTATATTCAATTAGATACCAACCATGCAGACTATAATACGTTCGTTGTGTATGGGTACGAGGCGATCTCAAGACACCTTAGCTCCCAGTGCACAACGAACCGGATCATGATTATGTCCGCCTGTATTAAATTGTATTATGTTGATTTATACCATTGCCTATTTTTGTAATAATTGTATTCAGCTAACTATGATCTCAATAATAATTGATGTAATGAAAATATGAATAGTCTCCTCATACGATTGCACTAGTTCTGTAGTGCTATTATTTACAACCTGTCAATTAATAATTCAGTCACTACAAGCTTGCTTGCTTTTTTTTTTTTTTTTAATGAAATACGTATATACAGACCATGTGACAATTAAATGAGGAAACTATAATAACGCATCTGAATAATGCCAACCTGACTTATAAACACAAATATGAATGTAACCAGACGACGATGCTGTTGTTTCAGTGGAATAATGGCTCTTTGAGCAGTATGTATCGCCTTACTAGTGGTTGTCCCCTCACAGGATGGGGGGCGCTGCTCAATAAACTCGCCCCTCGGGGCAAAATCAAAAATCTCTCTCTCTCTCTCTCTCTCTCTCTCTCTCTCTCTCTCTCTCTCTCTCTCTCTCTCTCTCTCTCTCTCTCTCTCTCTCTCTCTCTTTTTAATCAAGCTTAAAGAATACCCCCAAGACCCCCCTTCTAGATAAATTTGTAAATTTTTCGGTAGAAACATTTTCCAGCCTAAGGTCAGTTCCTCCTAAATTACAGACTCGCTTTCGCTTGATAGTAAAACAATCAATAACTAAATGGCACGAAAGGTTTGAATATTGACAAAGAAATGGGACGATAAGTCTTAAAATCGCCAAACTAATGGGATGAATGTCTTAAAATGTCAAAACTAATGGGGCTAAGCATGAGGGAGAAGGGGGTCCATACAAAGTCCCTTAATGAAGAGGTAAAACAAATGAACCTTTATATATTATTTAATATATAGATTTAATATAATATATTATCATTATGTTCAGGGATATTTCGTAGCGAGGTCGGTCTATATGATCTGTGCCCCATGAATATTATTTCCTCTCACTTAACCATTAGGCTACCATAGCGTAGTTGGGAATATGTACATGATTAGATTTATATCCAATATTGCAAAACGGATAATAAGTCGTAGGCTTTTGCATAAACCTTTAACTGTCTTCATGGTGCATTAGTAGGAGTGTTTAAAAATCGATGTGTGGTAACCCAGGTTCGAATCCTGGTGGATCACATGCTTTCATTAATTTAATTGGAGGTGTTTGGTGTTGGAGTGAAATGAATAAAACTAGATAGTGAAGCAACAGAGTGTATAAGGAACCAGGAGGGAATATTATATCCTTGTTGTGGCAGACATATAGGATGGTTGACCTTTATTAGTATACGGACTGTCTCTCTCTCTCTCTCTCTCTCTCTCTCTCTCTCTCTCTCTCTCTCTCTCTCTCTCTCTCTCTCTCTCTCTTTATCTATATGTCGTTTTCTCTATATCTGTATTTTTCTCTATCTATCTCTTCCTCTCACTCACTCACACTCTCTCTCTCTCTCTCTCTCTCTCTTTATCTATATGTCGTTTTCTCTGTCTTTTTCTCTATCTAAAAGAAGAGGAACACCGAGATGAAACCTATTCCTCACTACCCATCCCAATATTCCTCCTAGTTTACAGTACCGGGTGATAATTAATATACGCCCCCCCCCCCCCCCCCAGTCCATATAGCTCCCTGAAGGTGAATACTACAAAGGGCTTATAGTCACAGGAAACGTGTATATCCGGTACAGGGGATACAGGGATACAGGGAGAGAGAGAGGCTTAGATAGATAAAGGTGTTGGTAGTGGTAGAAGTGTATAGTTTGATAGATAGATGGATAGATAGATAGATAGAGGTGTTGGTAGTGATATAAGTGTATAGTTTGATAGGTAGATAGATAGGTAGAGGTGTTGGTAGTGATATAAGTGTATAGTTTGATAGGTAGATAGATAGGTAGAGGTGTTGTTAGTGGTAGAGGTGGATTATTTGATTGATAGATAGATAGATAAAATGGATGGATGGATAAATACAGGTGTTGGTAGTGGTGGAGGTGTATGGTTTGATATGATAGATAGATTGATAAATAGATGAATGAATAGATATATAGGGTTGTGGAGAAATTTGGGTATTCAGACGGATATATAGATATGTTGATAGATGTGGATGATTAGATAGATAGAGGTATGTTGAGGTTATATATACAGTATATATATACTGTATATATATAGAGAGAGAGGGAGTAAGAAAGATTTGCATGTAACTGGTAATATCTGCTGTTATTACAATAGTTATGAGAGAGAGAGAGAGGAAATGTTTGTACGTAGCTGGCTGGTTTCATCCAGTATTCCAATTTTTGTTATTACTTTACGGAGACGGGAAATCTTTAGGAAAACCATCCAGTGTGATTATTCCTACCTACTCTCTCTCTCTCTCTCTCTCTCTCTCTCTCTCTCTCTCTCTCTCTCTCTTTCTTTTTTTAATCAAGCTTAAAGAATACCCCCAAGACCCCCCTTCTAGATAAATTTGTAAATTTTTCGGTAGAAACATTTTCCAGCCTAAGGTCAGTTCCTCCTAAATTACAGACTCGCTTTCGCTTGATAGTAAAACAATCAATAACTAAATGGCACGAAAGGTTTGAATATTGACAAAGAAATGGGACGATAAGTCTTAAAATCGCCAAACTAATGGGATGAATGTCTTAAAATTTCAAAACTAATGGGGCTAAGCATGAGGGAGAAGGGGGTCCATACAAAGTCCCTTAATGAAGAGGTAAAACAAATGAACCTTTATATATTATTTAATATATAGATTTAATATAATATATTATCATTATGTTCAGGGATATTTCGTAGCGAGGTCGGTTCTATATGATCTGTGGGCCCATGACTATTATTTCCTCTCACTTAACCATTAGGCTGACCATTAGCGTAGTTGGGAATATGTACATGATTGAGATCTATATCCAATATTTGCAAAACGGATAATGAAGTCGTAGGCTTTTGCATAAACCTTTAACTGTTTTCATGGTGCATTAGTAGGAGTGTTTAAAAATCGATGTGTGGTAACCCAGGTTCGAATCCTGGTGGATCACATGCTTTCATTAATTTAATTGGGGGTGTTTGGTGCCCCCCTCTTGGAGTGAAAATGAATAAAACTAGATAGTGAAGCAACAGAGTGTATAAGGAACCAGGAGGGAATATTATATCCTTGTTGTGGCAGACATATAGGATGGTTGACCTTTATTAGTATACGGACTGTCTCTCTCTCTCTCTCTCTCTCTCTCTCTCTCTCTCTGAGAGAAATGATATAAAAATAATATCCATAAATGCGCTGCTCACTAAGAAAAACAGATAATAGACCCGAACTCAAATGTCTGTTATTAAATGAGAACTAGTTGACGTTATTTGTATAACAGGGAAAACAACATGCTGAACCTTAAAAAAATAAAGATCTACTTCATGAATTATCACATAGAGCCATATAAATTTTTTCATAAAGACCGTAACAATGGAAAAACAAAGAGGAGGGGGTTGAAATGTACGTTGACAACCTACTTAAACACCAGTACGAGGTGACTCTCCCCGAAAGTAACTGCAGAAAATAAGTGTGGGAGCGTCAAAATAAATACAAAAAAACATGAACTTAAATATCACTACAGCGTACCGACCACACCGAGACTAATTGTTGCCCGATGATACAATTTTTTATGAAATTACTAGAGAAAAACCCTTAATTCCGAAGCGAAAACAGTTTACCTAGGGTGACTATAACCTCCCCCTAATTGACTGGAACCGGAATACCACGACCCGGAAAAAAAAACAATGCTGAGTCCACGCCTAATGACAAGCTTCATCCAGGACAAATTGTTTTGAACTCAACACGGTTAAAACAGCCGACGCGAGACAGGCAAATTCATATTACGACCGTGTAATCACTACCCAAGATAAATTTATTATCAAACCTGGATGTAGGTGAACATCTGGCAACGTCCGATCATAAAA
>CM064522.1:35206074-35271074 GCA_032716605.1 Paralithodes platypus
AATAGTGGTTAAATCAAAATTATAAGGAGATTAAAACTGGGTGGATATAAGAAAGATTGGAAGGTTGAGTTAAAAGGATAATATGAGAGAGAGACGGGGGGGGGGGGGGATTGATAAATGGCAAGTTGAATAACGATGAACACATACTTGAGAGAACAGATAAATAGATTGATACGTAGATAGATAAATAGATACCTACAGTAGGTGATAGTCAGTCAGTCATAATTTTATTTCATAAAAATATATATATTATTATGTTCTATCCAACAACTCTACTCCTAAAATCAATTAATGAAATATTACAAACACATGTGGCAGTCCGTGGATTCGAACCCAGGACGCTCACACCGAATATCAACACCTTATACATTGCACCACGAAGGCAGTTATATACACTTTTTACAGAGTTATTTACATAATATACATTAAGCTAAAAGTCCTTAGCGCATAGTTTGTTCTGTGTTCTGTACATAAACAATTCTTGATCTGATAGCATTGATATCATTTAGCAATAAGTTATTAATACTCATGTAGGATTATTTTTTCAACATCCTTTACAAGAAAAGATCTATGTAACATGTAATACATGTTCTTCTCTATAAAACTACATGGCTTTATGAGATTTCTAAATACAAATCTTATATTCATCCAGTTAACCAAATGCTTAAACACCATCAATCCACATTCTCTAAAAGCACTGTGGTTGCTTTCCCAGTACTTCATATTCAATATTTTCTTTATTGCCTTGTGGTATCCAATGGAAAACTGCTTAAATGGTATATAACATTTTCTATTATTAAACCAAAGGTCAGCGCCATAAAAATTCAAACAGTAGCTTTGAAATAAATTTAAAAATACTTCAGTACTCGTGTTGCTAAACTTTCTTAAAAGACAATTAAACTCATTGTAAAACTTATTTCTGCATCTTATCATATCCAAGTCATTATTATCACAATCAATTATGAAACCCAAATATTTGTATTCAGAAACAATATTTAATTTGTTATTGTCTAAATATATGAAAGGATTCATTTCCTGTCCATACTTATATTTAAAGATCATACATACTGATTTTGCAGAGTTAATAGATAAGTCTTAGTTGTTTAATTTCATGATCCATAATATCTATCAATGTTTGCAGACCTCTAACCGAAGGAGCCAATATTACAAGATCGTCTGCATAGGCGATCACATTGCTGACTTGTAAACCTAGTCTACAGCCTACATTACTTGCAGATAATTTAGTTAATAAGTCCTCAATATAAATTGAAAACAACAAGGGAGATAAAACCCCACCCTGTCTCACTCCATTTTTCATAGTCCATTCAGTTGAAGTTGAATCTTTAAATTTGACATGTTGGTTTCTGTAAAAGTAAAATGAAATATTAACCAAGAAATTTGGTACTCCTAGTTTTAAAAGCTTATTTGCAAGTTTGAAATGATTCACCTTATCAAAAGCTTTTGTCAGGTCAATAAAACATGAAAAAACATTAGATCCCTCCGTGGTGTACCTTAAAATAGTTTCCTTGAGAATTAAACATGCAGTGGAATTAGAATACCTCTCTAAATCCATGCTGCCTATCATTTAAAGTTTTTAAACTAACATATCTTAAAATGTTGTACTGCAAGCAGTATTCAAATATCCTACCTTCAATAATATTGGCGATAACGTAATTGATCTATAATTATCAAGTGATGTATTATTACTTATCTTTCAATAAGGGTACCATAATTCCAAAGTTCATTCTTAGAGGCATACAACCATGTACAACACAAGAAGAAATCAACTTTGTAATTACTACTATCAATTCGTTTGTGCAATACTTTAAATGAAAAAAAAAAAAATATTATCTGGGCCAATACCACAATTGAGGTCAGATATTGCTGTAGATACATCATGACTATTTACCTTACCAAATATTTCACCGTCACGTACATTTTTCACCAATTTATCTATCATGAAGTCATCATCATTCTGACATTTACAATCATCATATACATGTTTAAACTTATTGGAAAATGTATCTACAATACATTTTGGGTCACATTCTCCATCTATTTTCATACTTACAAAACTGTATTATTATTTATTTGATAGGTAGGTAGATAAACAGACATACAGGTAGATAAGCAGACATGTAGATAGATATATAGATAGATAGGCAGGTAGATAAGCGGATAGTTAGATAAATAGATAAATACACAGACAGACAGGCAGACAGAGAGAGAGAGAGTTACTTTATGAGAGTTAAGCAGGAAGGAGTTTAGCTAAATTTAGGAATCACAAGGATTTAATGGCGGCTTGTTATTATTGTGGACTTTATTATAATTATTGTTATTATTATTATTATTATTATTATTATAATTATTGTTATTATTATTATTATTATTAATATTAGTAGTATAGGGCTTGATGAATTAATTTAAACCCTTGACAGCTATATATATATATAACTCGCAAATACGCGTGAGGTACTATATGTTTGTATACACTCAGATGGGCTCGAACCACCGATTCAGGGATTATTACAAGTACCTTACCCCTAAGCAACTCGGCCCGAAACTGATTTAATTTAATTGTAACACAACCAAACACGAGAGTCATTTGTATAATCCAAGTAGATTACCCTTCTCCTTTATATAAATAGGAAAAGGTTAAGTAACCTTTATCACGCCGTGGTAGAGTTGGCTAAAGCATGGACAATCGTCCTGACTGTCGGTGGTTCGAGCCTCACTGAGATTGTAAAAACAATTAGTAGCTCACGTGTATTTGTGAGCGGGGTGGTGGGGGGGGGGGGGGGGGGTTATAAAAATCCCTGCATGGTATCCTGGAATATGAATCCTACGACTTGTGTATAAATTGAAATACGTTCTCCAAGTAGGATTTTCCATCTTAATATACATAGGAAAAGGTTACGTATTACTGGGTATTTACCAAGCGGTGGTAGAATTAGTTAAAGCATGGACAATCGGCCTGACTGTCGGTGGTTCGAGCCCCACTGAGAGTATGAAAATATATGTATATGTATACCGGTATATATATGCTAATACACTGTAAATCGTGGATAGGAATGGGGAGGCAGACCGTTTTTCTGGACCCCCTTCTCCCTAATGTTTAGCCCCACTAGTTTTGAGGTTATAAGACGTTCGGCCCATTAGTTTGGCGATTTTAACACCTTTCGCCCCATTTGGTTCTCAATTTTAAGACCTTTCGTGCCATTTAGGTATCGATTATTTCCTGGCGAGCGATATCGAGTCTGCAATTTTAATAGGGATCGGCCTTCGGCCGGGTAATTTTTCTGCTGAAAAATGTACACATTTATATTGAAGGGGGGTCTAGGGGGTGTTTTTCTAAGCTTGATAGAGGTCTAGGGAGGAAACTAAAAAAATATATGAATAAATAAATTAATAGACCAAACAAACGGCCAGCCTCCCATTAATTGATCACTTGCGAGTTTCAGGCTATAAGGAAGTTCGGCCTGTAAACATCAATATTATACACACATACAGTAATTATGTAGGTTTCTGATGGATAAATAGTATGTTAAATTAGGTTTATGTATTGATATAATTACTGAAACCGTATTATAGCTGGTTATTCTGCTAAATAGCCATGGCAACAGCTCCAACTTCCTTATAGAATGAAACTCGCAAGTAGGCAATTAAATACAGTCCCAGACCTAAAGTTATAATAATACAGTCCCAGACCTAAAGTTATAATAATACAGTCCCAGACCTAAAGTTATAATAATACAGTCCCAGACCTAAAGTTATAATAATACAGTCCCAGACCTAAAGTTATAATAATACAGTCCCAGACCTAAAGTTATAATAATACAGTCCCAGACCTAAAGTTATAATAATACAGTCCCAGACCTAAAGTTATAATAATACAGTCCCAGACCTAAAGTTATAATAATACAGTCCCAGACCTAAAGTTATAATAATACAGTCCCAGACCTAAAGTTATAATAATACAGTCCCAGACCTAAAGTTATAATAATACAGTCCCAGACCTAAAGTTATAATAATACAGTCCCAGACCTAAAGTTATAATAATACAGTCCCAGACCTAAAGTTATAACAATACAGTCCCAGACCTAAAGTTATAATAATACAGTCCCAGACCTAAAGTTATAATAATATATAAGACACGTCATCGTACTAGACTATTCGATCCTAGGGGAATCTTTTGGGACCTCCCATGTTTCGCTCCATTAGTTTAGAGAATTAAAGACGTTTCACCCCATTAGTTTGGCGATAATAAAATATTCCACCCCATTCAGGTGTCGATGTTTTGGGGCGAGCGATAGCGAGCTTGTAACTGAATAAAAATTTCGAAAATTTACAAAATTAGCTTGAAGGGGGTCCGGATGGGCATTATTCGTGTGAAGGAAGTCTGGGAAGGCGGTTTTGTTAGCCTAGGGGACAAACTAGAATACAGTGCTGGGAAAATGGCTGGCTCAAGCAAAAATCTCAATAATAATGAACTATTTTGCTACACTGAAAGGGTTATTGGGTCGCTTTTCTGGTCCCCCTTCTCCCTCGTCCTTAGCCTCATTCGTTTTCAGATTTTAAAACGTTCGCCCCATTAGTTAGTTGATTTTAAAAGCTTTCGCCCCATTTGTACGTATATCAATATGAGCGGTATATTGTAGCCTGGTAGGTAAACGGGGAAGCAGTCGGGAAAGTTAGGGAAGCCCACCTCGCTTTTTTTATCTTTCTCTCCCTCTCTCTTTGGCTTGTATCCATTCGGCCCCATTCAGTTTTAAGACGTTTACCCCCATCCAGGTGTTAATATTTTCCTGGCGAGCGGTAGCGAGCCAGCATATATATATTTTTGTTTTGACAGCAAGCTAAATTTTTAAATTTTTCGATAGAAAAATGTCTCCGGCGAAGTCGGATTTCTCCATACAATGCTGGCTTGCTATCGCTCGCCAGGAAAAAATCGACACCTGGATGGGGATAAACGTCTTGAAACAGTTGGCTGAATGGGGCCGAATGGATACAAGCCAGGAAAAGAGAGAAAAGGAGATGAAGATAAAAAAAAAATCCGGTGACCCCCCTTAAGGAAACATTGGGTTAGGGTAAAGTTAGGGAAACATTGGATTAGGATACAGGGTAGGCTGGGGGGGGGGGGGTACCAGTGACGTCATATTTTACTCCTTGTGTACGTATGTGTGTGTGTGTGTGTGTTTATGTGAATGTGTATGTGTGTGCGTGTGTGTGTGTATATATGTAAGTTAACCCTTTCTCTACCGGTGACGTCTTTTATATTTGATTTCAGCGTTGAATCAGCAACATTTAGACGATTTTATGAAGCTGAGGAAGGATATGTGGCACGACGGTAGTCAAATGATAAAATTGAGATAGTCTGTAGCCTGCTATATATATATATATATATATATATATATATATATATATATATACAGTATATATATATATATATATATATATATATATATATATATATATATATATATATAAGAGGTTCGGCCCATTAGTTTGGCGATTTTAACACCTTTCGCCCCATTTGGTTGTCAATTTTAAGACCTTTCGTGCCATTTAGGTATCGATTATTTCCTGGCGAGCGATATCGAGTCTGCAATTTTAATAGGGATCGGCCTTCGGCCGGGTAATTTTTCTGCCGAAAAATGTACAAATTTATATTGAAGGGGGGTCTAGGGGGTGTTTTTCTAAGCTTGATAGAGGTCTAGGGAGGAAACTAAAAAAATATATGAATAAATGAATTAATAGACCAAACAAACGGCCAGCCTCCCCTTAATTGATCACTTGCGAGTTTCAGGCTATAAGGAAGTTCGGCCTGTAAACATCAATATTATACACACATACAGTAATTATGTAGGTTTCTGATGGATAAATAGTATGTTAAATTAGGTTTATGTATTGATATAATTACTGAAACCGTATTATAGCTGGTTATTCTGCTAAATAGCCATGGCAACAGCTCCAACTTCCTTATAGAATGAAACTCGCAAGTAGGCAATTAAATACAGTCCCAGACCTAAAGTTATAATAATACAGTCCCAGACCTAAAGTTATAATAATACAGTCCCAGACCTAAAGTTATAATAATACAGTCCCAGACCTAAAGTTATAATAATACAGTCCCAGACCTAAAGTTATAATAATACAGTCCCAGACCTAAAGTTATAATAATACAGTCCCAGACCTAAAGTTATAATAATACAGTCCCAGACCTAAAGTTATAATAATACAGTCCCAGACCTAAAGTTATAATAATAGTCCCAGACCTAAAGTTATAATAATACAGTCCCAGACCTAAAGTTATAATAATACAGTCCCAGACCTAAAGTTATAATAATACAGTCCCAGACCTAAAGTTACAATAATACAGTCCCAGACCTAAAGTTATAATAATACAGTCCCAGACCTAAAGTTACAATAATACAGTCCCAGACCTAAAGTTATAATAATACAGTCCCAGACCTAAAGTTATAATAATACAGTCCCAGACCTAAAGTTATAATAATACAGTCCCAGACCTAAAGTTATAATAATACAGTCCCAGACCTAAAGTTATAATAATATATAAGAACACGTCATCGTACTAGACTATTCGATCCTAGGGGAATCTTTTGGGACCTCCCATGTTTCGCTCCATTAGTTTAGAGAATTAAAGACGTTTCACCCCATTAGTTTGGCGATAATAAAATACTCCACCCCATTCAGGTGTCGATGTTTTGGGGCGAGCGACAGCGAGCTTGTAACTGAATAAAAATTTCGAAAATGTACAAAATTAGCTTGAAGGGGGTCCGGATGGGCATTATTCGTGTGAAGGAAGTCTGGGAAGGCGTTTTTGTTAGCCTAGGGGACAAACTAGAATACATTGCTGGGAAAATGGCTGGCTCAAGCAAAAATCTCAATATTAATGAACTATTTTGCTACACTGAAAGGGTTAATGGGTCACTTTTCTGGTCCCCCTTCTCCCTCGTCTTTAGCCTCATTCGTTTTCAGATTTTAAAACGTTCGCCCCATTAGTTAGTTGATTTTAAAAGCTTTCGCCCCATTTGTACGTATATCAATATGAGCGGTGTAGCCTGGTAGGTAAACGGGGAAGCAGTCGGGAAAGTTAGGGGAGCTCACCTCGCTTTTTTTATCTTTCTCTCCCTCTCTCTTTGGCTTGTATCCATTCGGCCCCATTCAGCCTACTGTTTTAAGACGTTTACCCCCATCCAGGTGTCAATATTTTCCTGGCGAGCGGTAGCGAGCCAGCGTATATATATTATTGTTTTGACAGCAAGCTAAATTTGTAAATTTTTCGATAGAAAAATGTCTCCGGCGAAGTCGGATTTCTCCATACAATGCTGGCTTGCTATCGCTCGCTAGGAAAAACTCGACACCTGGATGGGGATAAACGTCTTAAAACAGTTGGCTGAATGGGGCCGAATGGATACAAGCCAGGAAAAGAGAGAAAAGGAGATAAAGATAAAACAAAATCCGGTGACCCCCCTTAAGGAAACATTGGGTTAGGGTAAAGTTAGGGAAACATTGGATTAGGATACAGGATAGGCTGGGGGGGGGGGGTACCAGTGACGTCATATTTTACTCCTTGTGTACGTATATATGTGTGTGTGTTTATGTGTATGTGTATGTGTGTGTGCGTGTGTGTATATATGTGTGTATGTGTGTGTGTGTGTGTGTGTATATATGTGTGTATACAAGCGGCTCGCTTGGTGTAGTGACTAGCGTCTCGGACTTCCACCCAGAAGGCCCGGGTTCGCGCCCACGCTCGGCGCATTAAAGATTTTTCACAAGCACCGAGTCGTTACCATCCCTCATGAGCAAAGGGATGGGGTAGTAGTACAGGACCCCAATGGAAATACGCCTAATCGGCCTTATTGAGCTATCCTTAGCTAGCTTAGCATGCGCTAGCTTTAAGAACTATTATTATTAATATTATTATTATTATTATTATTATTATTATTATTATTATTATTATTATTATTATTACCCTTTCTCTACCGGTGACGTTTTTTATATTTGATTTCAGCGTTGAATCAGCAACATTTAGACGATTTTATGAAGCTGAGGAAGGATATGTGGCACGACGGTAGTCAAATGATAAAATTGAGATAGTCTGTAGCCTGCTATATATATATATATATATGGGTGTGTGTGTGTGTGTGTGTGTGTGTTTGTGTGTGTAAGGGATAGACTCTTGAATAATAATACCGTCACACATCTAGTCCAGGCCAAGGAATCGGAATCGGATCAGTTTTTTATTCTTGGAAAATGGTAGCCTACAGGTTTATAATTCATGAAAGCCCAGTCTTTTCCGTCTTTCGGGTACCGGTATTTGTTTGGGTGAATGAATGATAGTTTGGGTGAGTGTGGTTGGATGGGTGGATGAGTGTGGGTGATCTTTTGGGTGGGTAGGTGTTTTGGGGTATTCGTTTGGGTGAATGGGTGATCGTTTGGGTGGGTGGGTAATCGTTTGGGTGGGTGGGTGATCGTTTGGGTGAATGGGTGATCGTTTGGGTGAGAATGGGGGATCGTTTGCGTGAGAATGGGGGATCCTTTGGGTGAATGGGTGATCGTTTGGGTGAGAATGGGGGATCCTTTGGGTGAATGGGTGATCGTTTGGGTGGGTGGGTGATCGTTTGGGTGGGTGGGTGATTGTTTGGGTGGGTGGGTGATCGTTTGGGTGAGAATGGGTGATCGTTTGGGTGAGAATGGGGGATCCTTTGGGTGAATGGGTGATCGTTTGCGTGAGAATGGGGGATCGTTTGGGTGAAAATGGGTGATCGTTTGCGTGAGAATGGGGGATCCTTTGGGTGAATGGGTGATCGTTTGCGTGAGAATGGGGGATCGTTTGGGTGAGAATGGGTGATCGTTTGCGTGAGAATGGGGGATCCTTTGGGTGAGAATGGGGGATCGTTTGGGTGGGTGGGTGATCGTTTGGGTGGGTGGGTGATTGTTTGGGTGGGTGGGTGATCGTTTGGGTGAGAATGGGTGATCGTTTGGGTGAATGGATGATCGTTTGGGTGGGTGGGTGATCGTTTGGGTGAATGGATGATCGTTTGGGTGAATGGGTGGGTGAGTGTGGGTATTCGTTTGGGTGAATAGGTGATCTTTTGGGTGAGTGTGGGTGATCGTTTGTTTGGGTGGGTAGGTGAGTGTGGGTGTTTGTGGGTGATCTTTTGGTTGGGTAGGTGAGTGTGGGTGATCAGTTGGGTGAGTGTGGGTGATCGTTTGGGTGGGTAGGTGAGTGTGGGTGATTAGTTGGGTGGGTGAGTGTGGGTATTCGTTTGGGTGGGTAGGTGAGTGTGGGTGATCAGTTGGGTGGGTGGGTGATCGTTTGGGTGGGTAGGTGAGTGTGGGTGATCAGTTGGGTTGGTGAGTTGTGGGTAGGTGAGTGTGGGTGATCAGTTGGGTGAATGGGTGAGTATGGTTATCTTTTGGGCGAGTTTGGGTGATCGCTTGGGTGGGTGGGTGAGTGTGGGTGATTTTTTGGGTGAATGGGTGAGTATGGTTATCGTTTGGGTGGGTGGGTGAGTGTGGGTGATTTTTTGGGTGAATGGGTGAGTATGGTTATCATTTGAGTTTGGGTGGGTGGGTAGGTATTTGTGGGTATTCGTTTGGGCAAAGAGGTGATTGGTTGATCGTCATATACGTTTTCTAAGTAACCTGGTCAGTATGGGAAAACCAAACCAAGATATATTAAACGTATCTCAGCCAAACCTCTCTCAGTTCCTCGCCAAACCCCTCCACGGAACCTCACCTACCGCTACTAGTACAGGAGATAGAGGAAGCTGTTGGAGTGGCTTTGGTATGTGTGTTATTAGTCTGTATACGTTGTCGAAGTAGGGGAAAGTTGAAGTGACGGTTGTACAGTGTTGCCAATTTAGCTACTTTCCCGCTAGATCAACAGGTATTTACTTCCATCTAGAGGCAATTGTTTACATCTAACGACGTGAATTCTAGTGATACTCGGAGATTTGAGTCATTTTAGAGCGATATTGTAGAGATTGTGGCAGTATTCTAGCGATTTTGTAGAGATTGTGGCATTATTCTAGCGATTTTCAACATTTATTTACTGTCTAGCGGACCTTGGGTAAAGCAAAGTATACTTACGTTCGTGTTACTTTCGATGATTCCGCCTGTTATTGACGAAGCTGAAGTCGACTTCCACTCGCACCAGGTTGTCCTTTATCCGACTCCCCATCCTGGATGACTTCAGGCAGGGTGTTGTGATGACGGCTTGGGTAACCTTGTATTGGTGGGTGGTCAGTAATCCACCCAGCCACCTGTCCAATCTTGTTTTGAAATTCTCAGGGTTGGTTCCACTGAGTTACACACCAACAAGTTAAGGGGACATGGGTCTCGTGTTTCTAGATTCCCTTCTCCTTCATGTTTAGCCCCATTAGTTTTCAGGTTTTAGATGTTTGCCCCATTAGTTTGTCGATTTTAAAACCTTTAGCACGATTTATTTGTCTATATTAAGACCTTTCGTGCTATTTAGGTGTCAATTTCTTTCCTGGCGAACGATAGTGAGCCTGTAATTTTGGAAGAATCGGCCTCCGGCTGGTGTGAGGTGCTAGAGTGACACCGTGACAGAGTGACATGTTAAAACAGCTCATATGCCTTGTATATAACCAAAATCAGCTAAATCACGACTGTATTTCGATATATCGTTAGCGAGCATAACCTACCACTACTTATAATAATACTAATGCAGAAAATAACTATAAATAACAATAATTTGGTGGGATAAAGTATAGATTCTACTTATAGAAGGCAACGGCTCCCGGGGCGCTAACCACGATTCTATTTCGGTTGATTTTTACTTAATGTTATTGCATTTACTAACTTAACCTAACCAACCTAACCGAATACAATAACATTAAGTAAAATATATCTTAATACAGTCGTGATTTAACTGATTTTGGTTATATATAAGGCATATGGGCTGTTTTAACCTGTCACTCTGTCACGGTGTCACTCTAGCACCTCACACCTGGACATTTTTCTACCGAAAAATTTACGAATTAATCTAGAAGGGGGATCTAATGGGTGTTGTTTTTAAGTTTGATGGAGGTCTAGGGAGGAAATTAAAAAAAAAAAAAAAAAAAAAAAAAATCGACCATAATATGAACCATCCCCCGTTAACGTAATGATGGGTAAAGACAAGTGGCTACCGGTACTTATCTCATACTGTACACAAAAACTCATGGCACGCACACTATCTCTTCTAATACACGCACACATCTCTCTCATACACACACACACTCTCACACACACACACTCACACATACACACTCTCACACATACACACTCTCACACACACTCTTTCTCATACACACACGCACAGCCACTATCACACACACACTCACTCTCTCATACATACACTCTCTCTCACACACAGTCTCACACTCAGTCTCACACTCACACATACGCACACACACACACACACACACACACACACACACACACTCACTCACTCACTCACTCACTCATTCATCATCATCGTAATCACCATATACGCCATAAAACAGGTAACCCAACTTTTCTTGGTTGTGGAGCTGAGTGACGTCACAGGATACCTGGCAGAGCCGCGACTCAGGGTATCACACAGGACCCAGTTGGTTTAAGGGAGGGGGGTCACTGGTTTGTTCTATGTTTCTCTCCTTTTCTCTCTTTCCCTGGCTTGTATCCATGCGGCCCCATTCAGCCAACTGTTTTAAGACGTTTATCCCCATCCAGGTGTCGATTTCTTCCTGGCGAGCGATAGCGAGCCAGCATTGTATGGAGAAATCCGGCTTCGCCGGAGACATTTTTCTATCGAAAAATGTACAAATTTAGCTTGCTGTCAAAACAAAAATATATATATGCTGGCTCGCTACCATCTTGTACTACCGGTACTTCTCATAATATATATATGCTGGCTCGCTACCGTCTTGTACTACTTCTCATAATATATATATGCTGGCTCACTACCGTCTTGTACTACTTCTCATAATATATATATGCGCTTTCTACCGTCTTGTACTACTTCTCATAATATATATATGCTGGCTCGCTACCGTCTTGTACTACTTCTCATAATATATATATGCTGGCTCACTACCGTCTTGTACTACTTCTCATAATATATATATATGCTGGCTTTCTACCGTCTTGTACTACTTCTCATAATATATATATATGCTGGCTCGCTACCGTCTTGTACTACTTCTCAGAACTCAGAACTTCCCAGAACTCGCCCCCACAACATCCTGGAGGGTGGTCAGAACCTTAGGCTCTGACCACCTCCTGATCATTATCACCACCAAAACCAGACTCACCCCAGCTAGCCACAAACACACATACACCAATTATAAAAGAGCTAACTGGGAAGCATTCACAAATGAGACAGAACAACACTTCACAACTCTAAACAGTACACCCATCACTAACATCAACAATGCTGTACACATACTCAATAAAACTATCCAAAACGCTGACAAGAAACACATTCCAAGAGGTAACAGAAAAAGACACAACCCCAACTTCACACCAGAAATTCAAAACCTCGTCAGACAACGCGACATACTGAAACACTCCCCAGCACCCGACACACAAGACATCACACAACAAATTCAAGCACTCAACACCCAAACTAACAACAAAATACAAGAACAACAAAAACTAAATTGGAATAACTTCCTACAAACACTTGATCACAAAACAAACTCCAAAAAACTCTACAAAACACTAAACAGCATCACACTTTTCAACAGCAACACAACACAATCAAATGCTGCAATCACAACAACAGACTCTACTCCTTCATGTAAACAACAAGCAAACACTCTCATCAATCACTTCTCACATGTCAGCCACCTAAAACCTCACAAAAACGACCGACGTGTCATCCGACGTAAGAGACAATTCCCCACAGACACTGACTATACACCCTTCACCAGACAAAGCATATCATCAACAATCTCAAGCACTCACCCACCTGTGGCCTAGACAACATAAGCAACATACACCTCAGACACCTGGGACCACAAGGCATACAAGCACTCACTAACATATCAAACTACAGCTATTCACACAACACAATACCAGACATTTGGAAGCATGGTATCATCATCACATTCCCCAAACCCAACAAAGACCCCACGCTACCCTCCTCGCACCGCCCCATCACACTCCTTTGCTCCCCCTCCAAAGTCATGGAACGCCTAGTATTACAACTAATTACACCTGACCTACCCCTAGCTCCAACACAACAGGGCTTTAGGCCACTGCACTCCACAAACACTCTTCTCACAGACCTTACACGAAGAGCTTTTGACGGCATCAACTCGGCTAGACCACCACACAGATCACTATTAGCCACACTCGACATTAGTAAAGCCTTCGATGCCATCCCCCGCCACAACCTAACAAACAAAATCTACAACACAAACATGCACAACAACACAAAATGGTGGCTGGCCAACTTCCTAGCAGGCAGATGTGCACACGTATCTTTTGCCGGTAAGTCATCTAAAATCAGAAACTTTCCAAACGGAGTCCCACAAGGATCCGTCCTATCGCCCGCACTCTTCAATCTGTACATGCACGATATAACTACACCCAATACGCCCCAAATAAACTTGGCCTCCTATGCAGATAACATAACACTCACATTCACACACCATGACCCAAAAAGAGCAACAGATCTCCTTCAACCCTATCTCAACACACTACATGGCTGGTGCACTACAAACAGACTTAATCTAGCCCCAGCCAAATCCACCGCAACCCTGCTCACAAGCTGGACAGGAGAACACGAATACATCCCTCAACTCACTATAAACAACACACCCCTAACACATACACACACACCCAAAATCCTAGGAGTAACATATGATACTCATATGACATTCATTCAGCACACCACAAACATTAAAAAGAAACTGACACCCAGACTTAACGCCCTCAGGTCACTTGCTCACACAAAATTTGGACACAACAAAGAAACTACCACCACAGTATATAAACAATACATAAGATCAGTGATGGAATACACAAGCCCAGCCTGGGCTTCTAACCTAGCTGAAACACATAATAAGACCTTACAGACTATTCAAAACAAAGCCCTGAAGATCATTACAGGCTGCACAGCTACTGCACCCACAGATCACCTACATCAAGAAACCAAAATCCTCAAAGTCAAAGACCATCTGGACATGAGAGGCACTCAATTCCTGGCAGCAGCCTCCACAAACCAAGACCACCCACTAAACTACATGGCAGCACACCCACAGACACCAAGAAATATCAAAACAACACCCAGCACACGGTATCACACACAATTATTGTCCTCTCTCCCTCCCTGCCCACCCCGAACCAACTTCCAGAAGCACATCCATAATCATATCTCTCACCGATCCATCCACTCACTCTCAGACAACACGCAGCTGCATGCACGACCTCCCGAAATCCATCCTTCCGAATCCTCCTTTCCTCGCGAGGACAGAGTCCACCTGGCCAGGCTGAGATGCGGACACCATCCAGCTCTCCTGAGCTATCAGAAGAGACTGGATGACTCCGTTGTCCACGCCTGCCCAGGATGTAACACAGCACCTCATACCATTTAACACATCATAGAAGACTGCATTTCACACAACCACTTACGCCAACAACACAATCTACACTCAATGAGAGCTCTGTGGGAAGGCCCGATCGTGGCCATGGCCTTCCTCAGGGACTCGGGGCTGTTCGGCCAGGCAGCATAGGGAACAATAACAACAACAACTACTTCTCATAATATATATATATGCTGGCTCGCTACCGTCTTGTACTACTTCTCATAATATATATATATATATATATATATGCTGGCTCGCTACCGTCTTGTACTACTTCTCATAATATATATATATATATATGCTGGCTCGCTACCGTCTTGTACTACTTCTCATAATAATCCCTAGCTCCAATAACCCCTAGCTCCAACACAACATGGCTTTAGGCCACTGCACTCCACAAACACTTCTCACAGACCTTACACAAAGAGCTTTCGACGGCATCAACTCAGCTAGACCACCACACAGATCACTATTAGCCACACTTGACATTAGTAAAGCCTTCGATGCCATCCCCCGCCACAACCTAACAAACAAAATCTACAACACAAACATGCACAACAACACAAAAAGGTGGCTGGCCAACTTCCTAGCAGGCAGATGTGCACACGTATCTTTTGCCGGTAAGTCATCTAAAATCAGAAACTTTCCAAACGGAGTCCCACAAGGATCCGTCCTATCGCCCGCACTCTTCAATCTGTACATGCACGATATAACTACACCCAATACGCCCCAAATAAACTTAGCCTCCTATGCAGATGACATAGCACTCACATGCACACACCATGACCCAAAAAGAGCAACAGATCTCCTTCAACCCTATCTCAACACACTACATGGCTGGTGCACTACAAACAGACTTAATCTAGTCCCAGCCAAATCCACCGCAACCCTGCTCACAAGCTGGACAAGAGAACACGAATACATCCCTCAACTCACCATAAACAACACACCCCTAACACATACACACACACCCAAAATCCTAGGAGTAACATATGATACTCATATGACATTCAAACAGCACACCACAAACATTAAAAAGAAACTGACACCCAGACTTAACGCCCTCAGGTCACTTGCTCACACAAAATTTGGACACAACAAAGAAACTACCACCACAGTATATAAACAATACATAAGATCAGTGATGGAATACGCAAGCCCAGCCTGGGCTTCTAACCTAGCTGAAACACATCATAAGACCTTACAGACTATTCAAAACAAAGCCCTGAAGATCATTACAGGCTGCACAGCTACTGCACCCACAGATCACCTCCATCAAGAAACCAAAATCCTCAAAGTCAAAGACCATCTGGACATGAGAGGCACTCAATTCCTGGCAGCAGCCTCCACGAACCAAGACCACCCACTAAACTACATGGCAACACACCCACAGACACCAAGAATATCAAAACAACACCCAGCACACGGTATCACACACAATTATTGTCCTCTCTCCCTCCCTGCCCACCCCGAACCAACTTCCAGAAGCACATCCATACTCATATCTCTCACCGATCCATCTACTCACTCACAGACAACACGCAGCTGCATGCACGACCTCCCGAAATCCATCGTTCCGAATCCTCCCTTCCTCGCGAGGACAGAGTCCACCTGGCCAGGCTGAGATGCGGACACCATCCAGCTCTCCTGAGCTATCAGAAGAGACTGGATGACTCCGTTGTCGACGCCTGCCCGGGATGTAACGCAGCACCCCATACCATTAAACACATCATAGAAGACTGCATTTCACACAACCACTTACGCCAACAACACAATCTACACTCAATGAGAGCTCTGTGGGAAAGCCCGATCGTGGCCATGGCCTTTCTCAGGGACTCGGGGCTGTTCGGCCAGGCAGCTTAGGGAACAACAACAACAACAACAACTTCTCATAATATATATATGCTGGCTCGCTACCGTCTTGTACTACTTCTCATAATATATATATGCTGGCTCGCTACCGTCTTGTACTACTTCTCATAATATATATATGCTGGCTCGCTACCATCTTGTACTACTTCTCATAATATATATATATGCTGGCTCACTACCGTCTTGTACTACTTTTCATAATATATATATATGCTGGCTCGCTACCGTCTTGTACTACTTCTCATATTCATTCAGGTCTTCACACAAAATTGCTCCGATTTGACACCCTGAATAGCATTGTTTTGGCCATTTTTATCACTTCCAAACATAGGCCTATAATCTGAACCTTAACCCTCTCACCACGGAAGGGCTCTTGAACGCCCATAAAAAAGCATATAACAGCTGCCCGGAAGGGCTCTTGAACGCCCAGTGGTTGAAAGCCTGTGAGCTTCGTGTGCGAGGCGTCGGTCCGACGCATGTAAACAACAGCCGGCTGGACCGACGCCCCGCATCTCCGGCCACAAGAAGGAGAGCGTCGCTTGTTCGTGTGTGCCTGTATGTTGTTGTTAAGTATCGAAAAGTAGTGTAAAGTGGCTGTTTTGGCCATAAAGTTATCTCCAATGAAATCATCATCACAGCTCAACCAGTTGACTTAGAGAGCTCTACTTAATGCCATTCTACAGGTAAATAACACAGCTACGCTTGGGGATGCGCGGGAATGCGGGAAGCAGTCCGATTAACACATATACGGTAGCCTAGCCTAGACGTTTTTCGGCCAAAACACCCGGGTTTCGAGGAATATATATATAATACATAGCCGGGGCTGGAGGGTTTTTAAACCATAATTTTAGCTATACATATACAGTACAACGAAAGAGCTAAAAGAATGGACTCATCTTTCGCTTGCACCCTGCCCGAGCTATTGTTGTCACCTATACTATTTTATATTTTTATTTTTAACCCTTTCACTGCGGTATAGAAGAGCCTAGTCAATTTTCCACTTGCAAGTTTTGTTCTGTAGGGAAATTAGGGCTGTAGACATTGAATTTTAGAAGAATTACCAGATATAAGCTTGTATTTTATTTTTTATTTTTTTATTTGCCAGACCCCGTAATTCCCGAGAAGGGGTGGCCATTAACATTAGGCGTTTGTCACGAATTGCTACGTCAAGTTGCCCGGGCTTGCCATCTACCAATAACATTTTGACAGTGAGGGCTCAATCAGCCAACTCTTTGATCAACAACCGACGCTCTACTGACTAAAATGTAGTACCGTAGGCCTACATGTATAAAATCATATTCAACATACTTTCTCTCCATCAGTATCCTGCATTTTTATTGAATTTGTGTTTATTATTGATGCTAACGACTCCAACTTCATTATAGCCTGAAACTCGCAAGTGGATTGTTCATAATAGCAGTGGTCCAGTAATCTACTACAATATGTGAATATGAAATACATGCTATCCACCAAAAAGAGAGTTGGAATTTATGAATGTCGCTTCACAATATAGTATATTTCATTTACATTTTGACACTTCATTTAGTAATCAAAACTGCTTATTAAGGGGAGTCTCATATTTATTTATCGATATCATGTATTAATTGAACTATTGCTGACTTCAAAGGCCTGGTAATTGCTGGGGTTAAGATTAGGCAAATTCACATGATGCAAAGTAAAACGATGTGATTTATGTCTGTGTGTGTGTGTATATAATAATAATAATAATAATAATAATAATAATAATAATGATTATTGGTTTATTTGTTTAAATATTTGTAACCCCTGAAGCTGAAAATGTAGGCCTATACAATTTCTTACCTAGCCTATTGTAGCCTAGGTCCAGTACAATCCATATATTACCTACCTGCGTGGTCACATGCGACCTTTGGTGACCGATCTGGTGCCTTAGTGTCATTATAATACACTGCTAATTGAGCAGCTTAGCTTAGGAGGAACTGCGCTACAATCATTCTTCGTCAGGATATCCAAATAGGGTTTTTATTATTGCCAAGTAACCTTAGTGGGGCTCAAACCCTCAACGCATGTGGTTGTTTGCACCTGGTGCGCTAGACCTTTTATTCACCCCGACCTGTGTATGTGTGTGTTTTAAGTGATGTTATGTTAATTCATCTTTCTTTGTTTTCAGGAGATGATGCCGGGAGAAACGCTTGAGGCTACGGGGGGAGAGCGGACCCCCCTCTTCCCCCACACCCCCCAGCCCCAACAGCAAGTTAATGGCTACCCTCCCTCCCTCACCCTCCCCCCTCCCCTGCTCTGTTGGGCAGGGGGTGGGGAAATAGCGGGGGTGGCTATGTGTAATGGGGAGGTGAATGGAATTGCTGAAGAAGTGGTGGGGTGCTTGGGCGTCGAAGGGACGAGCGTCAATGCGGGATTGAGGTTTCCAGGAGCACACAGCAAAGGAGTAGGGTGTCAGGGGATGACATACGAGGGATTGAAGATCGAAGGCAGCGAGAATGAAGGAAAAGGGAGTCAGGGAATGCAGATTGGAGGAATTAATGAAGGAATCAGAAGCCAAGAAAATAGAATTGGAGTAATAGAGAGTAATGAAATTGGGAGTCAGTGTCAGGTGACTGAAGGACTGAGGATAATGATGGATGTAGTTGGGATGAGAGCTGAGAAGGAAACAAGGGGCAGAGAAGTCTGGCCGAACAAAGAAGGAACAGGGGCGCCTCGGGTGGTTGAAGACCTCTCTTACCAACTTGAAAACATGGACCTCACCCAGTTAGAATCTTCAAACTATTGTGGTGAAAGTCAGCCCCCTCTAGTAACCAAAATTTCGTCACATGTATCACAAGAATGTGTGGTGAATGGAGGTATGAGTGATTGTGTGACGACGGACGAAAATAGTATTAAAGGAATCAATAGTAGAAGACTAGAGAATGTGGCGGAAGAGGTGGAAGGAAGTGTAATTAATGTGGAGGGGAGACACGAAGAGGAAAGATACACAGATCGTGAAAGGCCCGGGGTAAGAATGGGAACTGGAGATGTCAGACAAATGTGGAGGATGGAAGGAGAAAGAGACTCTGTCAGAGGTTGCAATGGGGATATGCAGGATGGAAGAGACCAAGGAAGTATTCAGAGGGAAATATTATCAAGCTACAACAGCCCAAACTCCTGCAGTAGCTCAGAGGTTCCCGACTCTGATAATGAACCTTTTAATCCTGACCGAGACTGGCGACCTTGTGCACTGGGTCAACCTCAGTCCAAAGACCAGCCAGATTCCCAGGACCTATACCAACCAGAGCAGGAACTGAACCCATTTGATTTTAACCTAAATAATGCTGTCATAAATGTTGAAAATAATTCCCAGGTTCAGTTTGGTCCGAAGTACGAATTTTTGTCAGGCTCGGCATCAACTCCCGGAGTTAATGTAACACAGGGGGGGGGGTCTCCAAATCATCTAGGCGGTGATATGGCCAAAGATACCCCAAGCAATATTCACATCAGCATCCATACCCCGCCCGTCCATCCTACCTATCACATGAGTCCTCAGGTGCTAGGGACCCCGGGGTATCCAATGGCCTCCCAGGGGCATCCAATGGTCTCCCCGGGGCATCTGTTAAACCCCCATCCGGTATCACCCCACAGCCCAGCGGTCCACACCATGTCTGCTCCGGTCTCCTCACCATCACCGATCCCGGCTCCCGATCCTCGATACGGCACACGACCGCCATCACAACTGCCCCTCCACTCCCCCCACATCCAGCCATCCCCCACCATTGCTCAGACCCCCCCAGGCCACCTCCCCAGGGGCATGAGTACCGGTACTATAGGGATGCCTACAACCCCGACCCCCACCAGTACAATTTGCATCTCCAAGGATTCCAGCATGATCTACGGGCCACAGATTGTCATCAACCAAACGTGTTTCAAGGACCATAAGGTAATTCAATATTAGCTAACTTTGTTGGTGGTGTAATGGTTTAGGTGCTTATGTTCTGGGTGTGGTGTCCCGAGTTTGAATCCCGGGAGGACCATATGCTTTCATTAGTTTATTCAAGTACATTGGGGTTTGTATTTGATGATTAATGTTAAGAATGGGGTGTTACTTATTAAATAAATATTATTCTTACATATATATATTATTTTAATGTAAATGGAGATAAGATTGATAAGTTACTTGAATAATGATTCTTCTGTTAGCCTACACTGTAATAGTTGGGTGTTCCACTGTATATCTGTTAAAACAGGTTCTACTGTAGATATCAGTATACAGTAGTTGATAGCCCTGTCATTATTTGAGGACTAATTTTCACACATTATTCTGGTTCTCATTAAACATTTGTATGCAACTTAGGAAGATCCTTCTGATAGGTACCATGACAATCTCTTAATAGTGTACGTCTGATAAACCTTTCATGATCATATATCCACATAGTTCCACATATTAACATATTTCAACATAGCGATATTGATAAGCTCTTTTGCCTTTATATTGTGTCGTCCCAGTTTTGGTTTGTTTATTTTGCAAGTTTTACATTATAATCTACCGTAACTGGCAATATTTAATTTTACCATGCATTTTTCATCCATAGGTGCCACTAGAGTCGACACCTCCTGGTCCGAGCGCCCTGGAGAGCCTTCTGACAGAGGTACAAAACAAACTGTCGACGGTGTACATCCGCCAGACCCGCACCTCCTTTCTACCATGGCTGAAGGGGCACCAGGTGATCCCCATGACAGCGTTCTACACCGACTCCCGCATCCTGGCCGTCGACTCCCAGGGCCGCCAAACTAGACCTTCTGTCAACCTCGTCAATGATTTGATGGGGAAGGAAGAGGTAAAGAATAGAAGTAGAATTGACCACTTGCAAGTTTCTGGCTATAAGGAAGTTGGGGCCGTAAACATTGGTATTAACAGAAATACAATGATAAAGTAGATGTCTAATGGATAAAACGTATGTTGAATTTAGTTGTATGTATTTTTAAATGTATTACAACCGCATTTTAGCCGGTAATTCTGCTGAATATCAATGTAAGAAACTCCAACTTCCTTATAGCCAGAAACTCGCAAGTGGTCAATTGGTGAAGGAGTGGAAGAGATAAGTTAACCTTATCTGCGAGGTGGGTGTTTTCTAATCTTTCCTGTTTCCCTCCCATCAGTTTTGAGATTATAAGACGTTTCACCTCATTTGTTCAGCGATTATAAGACACTTCATTTCAAATATGGTGTCGATTGTTTTAGGCGAGCAATAGCAAGCCTGCAACTTAGGGAAAAAACAGCCTATCACCAAGCCATTTTCTACCGAAAATGTACATATTTAGCTTGAAGGGGATCTGGAAGGCGTTTTAGTTTGAAGGGAGATCTAGGGAGGTTATTATTTTTTAACTTTGGGGGGATGGAAGGGGGGGGGGGGTACTAAAAATGCATTGCTTGAAAATGACAAAAACAATTAAAAAACCCGGTCTGATTATATAATTCTCACAAAACCCTCCACCGACTCCAATATATACACACCACTCTCTTTGTAGACTTTAACCTTATGTGTTCCTTCCTCCTAACTGATT
The DNA here is from genome assembly GCA_032716605.1 of Paralithodes platypus. Taxonomy (NCBI): domain Eukaryota; kingdom Metazoa; phylum Arthropoda; class Malacostraca; order Decapoda; family Lithodidae; genus Paralithodes; species Paralithodes platypus. The sequence goes on from CM064522.1 coordinate 35,228,088, forward strand.
ACCTGCTTTCTAATAAATTCTGCCCTTGGATGTGTATGTTTTAACTCTTCAAGCGATTTATGATATTCCTCCCACAAATTCTAACCTCCTGCGATCCCTTCTACAGACCTGTTTCCTTCCACAGATTGCAACCTCCACCAATCTCTCCCACAGACCCGTTTCCTTCCACAGATTGTAACCTCCCCCTTTCCCTCCTACAGACCCGTTTCCTTCCACAGATTGTAACCACCCCATTCCCTACTACAGACCTGTTTCCTCCCACAGACACTTTTCCTCCCACAGATTGTAACCTACATAACTAACTAACTCTTTCCTTCCTACAGACCATTTTCCTCCCACAGATTGTAGCCTCCTCCAATCCCTCCTACATAACCGTTTCCTCCCACAGATTGTAACCTCCCCTATTCTTTCCTACAGACCCGATTTTTGGTTGAAGGCGAACCAGGCATGGGTAAAACTCTGCTGGCCTTGAAGTTGGCCATCGACTGGGCCGAGAAGAAAAGCCTGCAGGATTTCAAGTTTGTCTTCCTCATTTATCTCAGGTAAGGAGTTTGATTTTGTCATCCTCATTTTTCTCAGGTAAGGAGTTTGATTTTGGCTTCCTTATTTTTGTCAGGTAAGAAGTTCAGGATTGTCTTTCTCATTTATCTCCGGTAAGGAGTACAAGCTTGTCTTCCTCATGATTTTTCTTGTGGATTTTGAGCAGGTCCTGTGGTTATAAGTGTTCCTTTGAGCAGGTCCTGTGGTTATAAGTGTTCCTTTGAGCAGGTCCTGTGGTTATTAGTGTTCCTTTGAGCAGGTCCTGTGGTTATAAGTGTTCCTTTGAGCAGGTCCTGTGGTTATAAGTGTTCCTTTGAGCAGGTGCTGTGGTTATAAGTGTTCCTTTGAGCAGGTCCTGTGGTTATTAGTGTTCCTTTGAGCAGGTCCTGTGGTTATAAGTGTTCCTTTGAGCAGGTCCTGTGGTTATAAGTGTTCCTTTGAGCAGGTCCTGTGGTTATTAGTGTTCCTTTGAGCAGGTCCTGTGGTTATAAGTGTTCCTTTGAGCAGGTCCTGTGGTTATAAGTGTTCCTTTGAGCAGGTCCTGTGGTTATAAGTGTTCCTTTGAGCAGGTCCTGTGGTTATAAGTGTTCCTTTGAGCAGGTCCTGTGGTTATTAGTGTTCCTTTGAGCAGGTCCTGTGGTTATTAGTGTTCCTTTGAGCAGGTCCTGTGGTTATAAGTGTTCCTTTGAGCAGGTCCTGTGGTTATTAGTGTTCCTTTGAGCAGGTCCTGTGGTTATAAGTGTTCCTTTGAGCAGGTCCTGTGGTTATAAGTGTTCCTTTGAGTAGGTCCTGTGGTTATAAGTGTTCCTCTGAGCAGGTCCTGTGGTTATAAGTGTTCCTCTGAGCAGGTCCTGTGGTTATAAGTGTTCCTTTGAGCAGGTCCTGTGGTTATAAGTGTTCCTTTGAGCAGGTCCTGTGGTTATAAGTGTTCCTTTGAGCAGGTCCTCTGGTAATGTATGTTCCTCGCAAGGTGTCAAACCAGGGAAGTTTATTTGAAGACTTGAAAGAATACAAGAAAATTAACTAGAACAACATTGGTTTAGCCATTTTAACACTTCCAAATACATTATTTTAACTATAAACCACAATTTTATATTTTATCCTTACATAATACAATCATAAAGACTAAAAGGAAAGGGCTCGGCTTTTGTTTGACACCCTGGTTCCTTGCTTGGTTAACTTTGGAGATGGTTTCTTGCCTTGTGGTTTGACCATGTGAGGATTGTATATGTGGCTGGGATTGTATCAAGGCTGGCAGATAGTTGATGATTTATTTCAATAACAATATGTATGTATGTATTTTCTTCTGGTATGGAAACAAAGCAAGTACTGTACTGTAATTACCTTTTCAAGGGTTATGTGTAATCAATTTAATGTCTTCTTTCCCAGGGACTTCAAGGGCAGCCTAGAAACCTACGTCAAGGAGGAGCTGCTACCATCACACTTTGAGGAAAAGTAAGAGAGATATATCAGTAGATATCAGTATCATAGCTTTCTGAATATAAACTTTTCCCAGTACAGTATAAAGTATTTAGAATTACTATTTTGCCATAACATTGGACACATACTAGAAGACTGCATTTCACACAATCACTTATGCCAACAACACAATCTACACTCCTTGAGAGCTCTGTGGAAAAGCCCGACCGTGGCCATGGCCTTCCTTAGGGATTTGGGGCTGTTCGGCCAGGCAGCTTACGGAACGACAACAACAACTATTTTGCCTATGTGAGAGAGAAAACATAGCTGAATGTCCCCAGGTGGACAGTGACCCACTGACCCAGGTCAAATCCTTGGGTCAGCCACGCTATGACTGCTAAACAGGAAGACCTGTAGGCCGACCAAACCCCCCATATCCTTTCTCAAGGGAGTAACCTTTTGTAGTGCTCTCCATTACATCAATGTAACGTCCTAATAAAGGTCCATCCTCACAAGGTGTGTCTCTTACTAGGATGACTTGTGCAGGTATTATATCAATAGTCCAGTGATATTCTTGTTCATAAACTGTGCAATTTTATGTTACTATAAACTTTTTCTTAATAGTCATCATGCATTTCTTATAACCTGTGACTAGTACTATATGTTTCACAGGTTATAAGAAATGTATGATGACTGTCAAGGAAAAGTACAGTATATAGTAACATAATATTGCATACTATTTGTTTTATGGAGCTGTTTGACCAGGCACTATTTGTTTCATGTCATAGTAGTGTCCAGTTACTGTCTTTCTCTCTAGATTTTACCTACAGCATTATCATAAAGGTTCTTGGCTTTTGACTGTACAAGAGAAGCAAGTCCCATACTAATGATATTTTAACAAGTTTCATTTGCCTTCCATTTGAATTTCCATACCTGTTCATTTATAATAGCTTTATACATTCAAACCTCTGATAAATTAATTCACAAGTTTTTATTCCCTCCGACCCTATTCCTTTGTTCATAAGGTTTTTTTCTAGGTTCCGTAGATTGTGGGAATACAGCTATGATAATTTCGAGCATGTCTACATTTTTGTTGTTTCTCATTACCAGTTATCCATTCACTACTACTCAATTTATTAAATCACTCTCATTAGATTAATTCATTGAGGAGTTTCTTTTCTGTTTCTCATGATTCGTCCATTCACTTGATTACAATTCATTCAATCCTTCCCTTTCTCAAGTTTACTTTAATTCTGACTCAATTCATCCAATCCAGAGTGTTTTTTCCCTCTGACTCAATTCCTCCATTCATGAGTATCTCTCCAGGCTCCATCAAGTGTGGGAGAACTGTAAGGAACACAAATAGAAAGAGGAGCTCATCCTTGACGGCTAGGATTAACTTGAACACGGTTGTGAATTGTATCTGTTCACTACCATCCAATTAATTGATTTACTCCCATCAGAGCAATTCATTGGGTTGTTTATTTTCTCTCCCATCCTATTCATCCTTTCATAAGCTTCTTTCTCATGCGATTCATCCTGTAATGTTCGCCCAATTCGGACATAAGTTTTGTTTTTCTCAGTCCCATTTCATATACAGTAATTCATATTTTTTCACTAACCAACTTTACTTCTAAACTCAACGGCGGGTGCCCAACCCCGAAAGGGGTTGAAATAGGGGAGCTATCCCCCCGCCAAAGGTGGCTTTCTAGGGCCTATCCTAGCTGATGCTGAGAGGATTGGGTTCTAGTCATGTGGTGATAGGCTGGTCTATCAGAGTGAGAACTGAGCGATCTCTGCCATACCCATAGCTTACTCTGACTGTTCCTTTTACTTATATATTTTCTAGATCTCAAGTGACGGCGTCTCTTCCGTGGATTGACCTCCCAATCTACCAAGATTGGAAGCCAAAGCATCACATTTTTCCTTTGCCCCTCAACTTTCTCTTCATAATTGCTGAGGGGCACAGGGCCCTGGGTGGGGCTATGGTTTCCCGGGCGTTTCCACACCCTCCTCAGCTCCCCGCCATGGAGTGGCTTCGGTCACCCAGGCTTTATTGTGGTCGGCAGGGAGGGTTCTGGGGGGCGCTCGGTTATGGCCTTGGCCTTGCTCGGGGCCTTGGGGCTGTTCAGCCAGGCAGCTTGGGGAACAACAACAACAACAACTTCTAAACTCAATTAATGAAATCAACGAATACATGTGGCACTCTAAGGACTCAAACCTAGGATACTCACACCAAAATTCCTCCATTGACAGTGATCTCCTCCCCAGGTTCCGGCAGGTGTGGGAGTACTGTAAGGAGCACGAGGAGGAGGTGTTGTTTATCCTCGACGGCTTCGACGAACTCGAGGGAGGATACGAGGCTGCAGTCAAGGGCGATATTGGGAAACTCCTCAATCATCAGGACTTTCAGAAAAGCAAGGTACAGAGAGTGCGCTTCTCTCCTGATAAACTCGTCTCTTGCCTTGGAAATTGACCATGCAGTGATTGCATTTGTGGCTGGGATTGTATCAAGTCTGTTAATGAACGATGTTTATGTATGTATTTACGTACTGTATGTACTGTATGTACAAACAACTTGGTGGGTGGTTTGATTTCTGGATGTTGATCTTGAATCCCAGATTGATGATGTGCCAGATTACCTTGTCGGTATCCACCCTGCAAGTCTTTGGGTTGTTAGATACCACATACTGGTCGTCCAAGCAGTAATGAATCATACCAGTTTGTAATAGGGGAAGGAAAGCTTGTTGGACAATATATTTTAGAATACAATTATTATACATCTTAGAATGAACACAAACATAGAGTTTACTATTAACTTTTTCACAGGTTGTAATGACCTCCCGGCCTAATAAATTGAAGATAGCTGTGCCGAGGATGGTGGTGAAAGGGTTCAACGAGGAGCAAATGTTCGAGTTCATCACCAAATACTTCAAACTGGTCAGTATAAATGGTGTACAAAGGAAAACATACAATAACAGATACATTGATCCTTACGAAGCGGCTTGTAACTAATCTACCTATGTGAAAGAAAGGAAGGCTAGAACAGTATTAAGGGAGGCTATTCAAATGTAAAATGCTAAACAAATGTAAACAAGTCGCGAGCCATAGCATAGTCAGTAGAGCGTCGGCTGCTGATCAAAGGGTCGGCGGATCGAACCAGCACTGTCAAAATGTTATTGGTAGATGTCAAGCCCGGGCAACTTGACTTAGCAATTCGTGACAAACGCCTAATATTCATGGCCACCTCTTCTCGGGAATTATGGCGTCTGGCAAAAAAACACTACTAATGGGGGTTAAGAGCAAGATATTTATCCATTTGTTTTACTAAAGCTTGGGACAGTACAGCAATTAATGACAGTACTAGGTAGTGCTTTCCATTAGTTAACCACGCAATTGAAAAATAAATACTTTGCCTCGCGCTTTAAAAGACTTGCCAATGAATTTACAACCATTTCCTCTTGTGTAAATTGAATGTTGACATCCATATTGTCAAGACCTTTAACCCCTTCTGTACCGCAGACATCTTTTCAATTGTATTCTAGCTATGTTTAGACGTTATTGTGCAGTTTAAGAAGGATCTGTGGTAATAAAGAGGGTTAAAGGAGATAGTTCGAAGCCTGTTTATTACTAGAAGCCCTTTTTAAACTGAATGAAATTGTTTAATAGCAACCAGAATATAGTTACAAGGAAGGCACCTGTACTGAACGGGTTAATAATTTTAAGTACTGGACTTGAATTATGTCCCATTTTTAGTTGTGGTTATTTCAGTTCAGTGATGATGGTGGTGTGGTTGTGGTGGTACTAATGGTGATGTGGTTATGCTAGTGATGATAATGATAATGTATTTTATCTATACTGTATAGGCCTATACATTTAGTCTCAAAGTTTTGGTTGAAAAATAAGGTACTACCTCTCTAGAAGAAACCTTCAACAGTACCACAAAAAAAATACTGTATGTCCTATTACAGGTGAACGAGGATGACAACGGCACCAATCTAAAGCGCATCATCGAGAAGGATTACAAATACAAGAAACTGGCCAAGCGTCCCCTCTTTTGTGTCCTACTTTGCATGCTTTACGGCTCGGACAGCGTGGCCAAATCGAAACTCCCACAGAAACTCTCGGACATGATGTTTAAAATCATGTTGTGCTTAATCAAGTGGAATATCAAGAAAGTGGAGAATGTGGATGAAAACACAGAGGATTTTCCCCCGGAGTACGAGAGATTGTTCCTGAGCTTCGGCAAGTTATGTCTGCAGGCGCTGGAGACCGAAAAGACCCGCTTCAGCAGGAAAGACATCGAGGGGATCGAGAATTACGAACCCCTCTTGCATCTCGGTTTTCTGTCCAACGAAAATGATGTGGACGTGACCGGCGCCAAGGAAATCTGGAAGCCTGTGCACAAGATCTTCCTGGAGTACCTCGCGGGACTGTACATGGCCAGTCACATCAAACAGGAACACAAGTACTGTCAGGAGTGCCGAGAGTTCTCCAAATTCTACCGCCACGAGCATATCCTCAAGTTTGTGGTGGGGATCCTCGGTGACCGTGCTCATCTGGCTCTGGACGGCCGGAAGCATCAGGTACGGTCCATTTATATTTTATGTATATATGCTTCAATCTCTTGATTTTGTTATACAGTAGTCGGTAATATTACTACTACTGTACCTGTACTGTATTAATAATTTTGATATTAACATTATCTTACCACCAATAAATATAATGATAATACACTTAGTTTGTATGGATATACTCAGGCATATACCCCATAGCTGGGGGTGGCCGACTCGAGACAGAGCCTTAGTAATAGTGATAAATAATTTATGTTCATAATCACAAAATGTGTCAGAAAACAAAACAAGTATTAACTAGCCATATAATTTTCAATAACTTACAGGTGCTCCTCAAAATGAAAGATCAAGAACTCATAATACAACTAGTCTATCTATCTATCTATCTATCTATCTACTGTATAAACTCATGCACATACCCCATAGCTGGGGGTGGCCGACTCTAGACAGAGCCCGAACAGGGAAAAAAAAAAAAAAAAAAAAAAATCACACACATCTAGGTCGCTCAGAAGGCCCAGAGACCCAGGCCCATTTGGGGTCCCAAGCAAATAGTGGTGTTAATAATTTGTATTTATAATCAAATTATCTATCAGAAAAACTAGTATTAATTCTCTATATAATTTTCAAAAATCTTACAGGTACTTTTACAAATGAAAGACCAAGAACTGCTAATGTTGCTCCGAGAGACTAGACTGACTGAGGTAAACTGTCGCGCGGTGGCCAAACTTCTCGACCGCCGCAGTGCCACCATCTACACCAGCGAGGTGGACTTTGAGGGCTGGAGCTGCGTCCTGGGCCAGAAATTCAAGAACCTCAAGACGCTGGAGATTGTGTGGCGAATCAAGAGCAACAACCCGGACCAGGAGAGTTCGTTCAGCGAGGCCAGTCCGCAGCTTTACTCGGATTTCTTTAATGCCCTGCGATCCAACACAAGCATCACCAAGATCAGTATTAGGGCTACGCTGGATGGGGAGCCTTTTTCGGAAAAGAAGATCGAGCTCTTCTTTTCCCACCTCCAGAGGATCCTGTCGAAGGAGAACTTGCGCGAACTGGAGATCAAGGAACTGAAGATGAGGGTTTCGGAACACTTAAGGAAGGCGTTCGAGGGAGCTACTTGCAATATGGATAAGGTAAGATTGAAGACAAATATTGTTTGTAAAGGAATTATTATTACATCAAGATATTGTATTTATTTTGCTATTTTATAAAAAACTTAGTTGCCACATAAATGTCTGAAATGACAAAAATTAATGTTCTACTCTTTTGCTTTTCTACTCCATTTGGTTATGTTGAAAGCCTGTCTGTGGTGCCACCATTGAAATAGAATCCTCTAGTAGAATCATTAGTAATGAACAAATGCTCAACAAAGCTCCTTACCTTAACCTAACCCTTGTAGGGAGGCAAAACCCTGGAGTCTGGACTAAGCAATTTTCAAGGCCTTTGAAAAGAGAGAGAAGTAAAACACTAAAGATGTTGATTGTAGCTCAGATATTTAAAAGATGATAACTGATTATTTCACTCTATTTAGAGAGCATTGGAGTCGCTGGAAGTGGTGCGCCTGGACATGTTCCTGAGTGACGCTGACTTGAGTGTTGTCTGCGACCGGCTTAAACGTTTTGCCCCCAACCTGAAGGAGCTACAGCTAACAGGGCTCGAACCCGGATGCAACGGCTTCAAAAGCCTTGTGGAGCTCATGAAGAAGGGAAAAAACCTCCACAAACTTTGCCGTGAGTAGTGTCATGTACTGGGTGGTGCATAGTAATTTTCACAGGTTAATTAGTCATTCAACAAGTTTATTTTTTATTTTTTTCAATATCCAAACTTAACTCAATCAATTTAGATATGTTTAAGCGCTATATGGAACCGCCTAAAGCCCCTTTTCCACTGGTGCGATTTTCATCGCGGATACCAACGAATGGGCACATTCGCAACATATCGCCAAAAGACCTTGAATCAACGCATCTGCTCGCAGGTTGGTCGTTTGACTTGCAATTGGCCTCGAAGTTTTCGGACTGTTCAAAATTTGGCATGAGGAGTGACGACCTGTGCGAACCCTCGCAAGCATCGGCAAATATTCGATGACGCAACGGCGAGGCTCTTGCAGCTCCTCTTTGTCATCGGTGAGGGTGTCGCACAAAAAATAAAAATCATCGACGTGTGCTTCGGCAATTACTCGCACATGTCATGCGACGTGCGACCGAAGACTAATCTAGAGTATACCCGCCACCGGTATACTCCGCACGAGGTGTGCGAGGGGATGTGCGACGTGGACGAATACTCGCAAAATACCTCGCTGAGGCCAAAGAGCACCATCGGCGAGGTGGGTAAAAATAAGGAGAGTCGACCTGTCAACCCATGCTTTACCTGATTTTCAATAAGTACACTTACGTCTGGCATGGGAGAGGTCAGGTCAGGGGGGGTATATATAGCGCTGGACAGGTCAAAAAGGTCATTCTACAGTCTCCAGTCACCTAGTGTACACCAAGCACCAACACTCTCCAGCCATCATTCACCATGCCTAAATCAGTGAAAACGCAGAAGAAGGAGACGAAGAAGAGGGCAGCCAGCCCCATGGAAGAAGAAACTGGGCAAATTTTCCAGGCTTCCCCGGTTACTTCTGCGGAGGTGGAGGAAGTTACCGAGGGAGAGGTCCGGTCTCCTGATCGCGACGCCGGCCAGAAGAGGAATCGTGACGCCGGAAGTGTGCAATTTTTCTCCACCCATGAAGTGGTGGCTGAAGTACACTGGCAACAAGATAGCGACCGGAGCAAAACCCCTGAGGAGCCGCATGATTCTCTTTCCGATGACGATTCGGCCGGGATGATCACGGCAAGGATGGGGGGCGACCTGGCCAAATGGATAATGAACCACCCACCGATTTGGAACAAGGTCGACCAACGACACAGCGACCGCAACTACAAGGGTCGCTTGTTCGACAGGAAAGCCAAGGAACTTCATGTGCCAAGTAAGTTGATATTAGTATATATTATTTGTGAAATACTCAATACTCAATGTGTTGTGTAATTAATATGTTTGACTGAATATTCTTTGGCAAAAATCAAGCTTACAAACGTAATCATTTTTTTTTTATATATATATATATATATATATATATTTGCCCTTTGTAATGTATGTTGCAAAATGCTTTCCTATCAATTTTGTTGAATCTTGCCATATTAATTTTTTATATTATTCAAGGTACTATCTCATTCCCTTTTCAGCCCAAACCATCATGCGGTTCTACATAAATATGAGGACGTGGTTCGTCAAGCTGCATAATCAGTGCCGCGGGCCGGGGATGAAAAGGATGACAAATCGGGATAAGTGGATTTGGGAAAAAATGTCCTTCCTTAAGGAAAGTGTTTCCCAAAAGATAACACATGTGAGCAGCCAGAAGGTATGAAGAGACATTATTAAAACTAGTTGTGATGTATAACTTGCTATATTCTATTTCTTATATTGTTGCAATTTTAGGTGTATCTATCATTCTATCTATCTATTGCCTGACGCCGTGATCCCCGAAGGGGTGGCCACGAACGAATCGCCCCCATGCACCTCTGTCCCCAGTCGACGCCCCTCCTCCCAACCAGCACCGCCTTCATCCATATACTTCCTCACTCCATCCTTCCACCTCTCCTTCGGTGTAGATGTATACAAATATAAATTTAATTTATTTTTGTGGATGTTATACGCACAACACACTTTTGTTGGACATGTTCATTGTTTTCTTCTCATTTCAGATCGAAAAAAGGATGCGGCCCCAAGAGGAAGTGGAGGTGGAGGAGGAGGATGAGGAAGGCAAGGACAATGGCCTGAGCCAGAATGTTACGACCCAAAATCTAGAGGATGATCTGGTCAACTTGCCGATCCTCCCATCAACACGGTGGCGTGGTATGGGGGCGAAAAGGGGACGGGTAGCCAGTGAACAGGCACCTACAGCCGTGGCAAAGGTAAGCGCTTGCTCTTAGGATTCTATTAAAGTGACCAACTCATAAATTATGCTGTGTATACAAAAAAGATAGGTAAAAGATAAATATATATACCGGTATATATATATACAGTGTATACTGTATATATAATATACATTATGTTGGAAGGAACATAATAATTGATATTGGTTCAGGGGTAATTTATCGAGAGGACTTCCCTAGTGGTTAAGGCCCCATTAATTGCTCTTTCCATTCACATATGCATAGCCTACGTGAGTTGCAGTTGGGATGTGTGTACATGCTTAGATTGATATGCAGGATTCGAAGTTGCATAATAAATCGTAGGCAGTGTCCACCATTCTTTAACTGTCTTCGTGGTGCGATGCATAAGGTGTTGATTTTCGGTGTGAGCATCCTGGATTCGAATCCACGGACTGCCACATGTGTTTGTAAATTTCATTAATCGATTTTAGGAGTATAGTTGGTTGTTGGAAGGAACATAATAATTTATATTGGTTCAGGGGTAATTTATCGAGAGGACTTCCCTAGTGGTTAAGGCCCCATTAATTGCTCTTTCCATTCACATATGCATAGCCTACGTGAGTTGCAGTTGGGATGTGTGTACATGCTTAGATTGATATGCAGGATTCGAAGTTGCATAATAAATCGTAGGCAGTGTCCACCATTCTTTAACTGTCTTCGTGGTGCGATGCATAAGGTGTTGATTTTCGGTGTGAGCATCCTGGATTCGAATCCACGGACTGCCACATGTGTTTGTAAATTTCATTAATCAATTTTAGGAGTATAGTTGGTTGTTGGAAGGAACATAATAATTTATATTGGTTCAGGGGTAATTTATCGAGAGGACTTCCCTAGTGGTTAAGGCCCCATTAATTGCTCTTTCCATTCACATATGCATAGCCTACGTGAGTTGCAGTTGGGATGTGTGTACATGCTTAGATTGATATGCAGGATTCGAAGTTGCATAATAAATCGTAGGCAGTGTCCACCATTCTTTAACTGTCTTCGTGGTGCGATGCATAAGGTGTTGATTTTCGGTGTGAGCATCCTGGATTCGAATCCACGGACTGCCACATGTGTTTGTAAATTTCATTAATCGATTTTAGGAGTATAGTTGGTTGTTGGAAGGAACATAATAATATACAGTATTTATATAATATATATATATATATACAGTATATATATATATATATATATATATATATATATATATATATATATATATATATATATATATATATATATATATATATATATATATATTTATATTTATATTTATGTATATATATTTATATATTTATTATTTTTCTCATATTGCCCTTACTTATGTTTTGTTTCGTCACAAAAAAAAAATAAAAAAAATATATATGAAATTTATGTACGGTTTTTCACTTTCCTACAGATGCTGGAGCAGCAACAACTGTCCCAGCAGGTGATGGAGGAGGTGCAGTCCACCCTCAGCAGCCACAGGCCCAAAAACCTGCTGGAGTCAACCATAAGGAGCTTCATGCAATTTATGGAAATGAAAATGCTCCACATGGACCTCCCCGAAGTCCACAGGTTCATGGAGAAGGTCACGCAGTTGGCTTTTGACACCACAAGACACATCATGGTTGGCGACAAACCATCTCCTGCCACAACCTCAGCCGTGCCCAAGGTGCCTCCAAGGCCTGTGTCTACACAGGAGCAACTCCCCCATGCCGTCCACGCGCAACAGGCACCCCAACCCGTTTGTCGCAACCAGTGTTGTACAGCACGCCGACAAACATTACCCGCCTATACACTACCAGATGCCCTTCGCATGGCCCCCGGTAGACATCACTAGGCCATCCTCACAATTCGTCCTGCCAGCGCCGCATCCTCAACAGCAGCAACAACCACAACCACCACCATCCACGACGCCACTGTCACACATGTGGGTTTCCCAACTCCTTCGCCAGGAGTGGCAACCACTGCCACGCCGCCCACAACCACCATGGATTCATTCATCCACACCCCTCAGGCACATACTGTACTTCGACTGCCTTCATCTAATAAAAAATAAATTTTAATTAGTTATAATCGTCCAAATACCTCTATATTAATTTAGTATTATAATGTAAAACTTGCAAAACCAAAACTGGGACGACACAAGATAAATGCAAAAGAACTTATGAAAATCGCTATGTGGAAATAACGCTTAATAAAATTAAATTTTGAAATAAAAAAAATATAATTTGTTATTGTTTGTCATACATTTCATTACCTTGTTATTTTTGTATGTTTTATTTTTTTACATACATTTCATGTCCATGTCAATTAACCCGGGAGCTGCGGGGAGACTCTTAAGAGTTCCCCCGGCGCACTGCGGGGAGACTCTTAAGAGTCAGAGAAAAAAAAAATCAACTTTTGACATCGATTTTTTTTTTTTTTTTTTTTTTTTTTTTTTTTTTTTTATTTATTTTTTTTTTTTTGGCCCCTGGGCCATGCAAAATCTCAGTCCTCTACCTCCCCTCCTTCCCCACTTTCCTCCTCTCCTTCAGTTATCACCTATTTTCCCTGTTATTCCCTTATTCTGAGGTATATTTTCGTGCTAACATTAGAAATCCGATTGGAGGGTGTGGTCATCACTGATAGCAAGCGAGTGCAAGAGAGAGAGAGAGAGAGTATCGATCGACTGTGTCTCAGTGGCCTTGGGGGAAATTGGCGGGAAAGCAGATTGCCTCACCCATACATTATACAACTCGCGGGCTATATCTCCGATTTTGACCATCCAAACGCTGTTTTCACTCGTTTTATTGTTGTTTCAGGTTAATACCTTTATAATCAACCCATAATAGGCGCATATGGATAAGTATTAATGCTATTAATGGCACAATGAATATTTTAGTGACGGAAACACCTCAAATACGTCAGCACAGGGGGACGTTTCCAATTACCCCCATGCGCACTTCAGAGGTTAACTATTTTATTGTATACAGTACATGTATCTATACACATACCCCCCAAAAAACAGTAATATTAAATGCATGAAAGAATATGAAAAAAAAACATGAAAGATGCACAAATTGTGTTTGGAGAAAAAAACCATTGGACAAAACAAACACATATGAGAGTTAAATTTTAAGCTAAAACCATTATTGCTCTCTATAACTATATCAGTAACCCACACTTCAACATCTAATACCAGAAGCAAAATTAAACTATACATTTGACATAGAACATTACTATAATCATTTTCGGGAAAATAACTAATACAAGGGACCCACCATGTGAGAAGGAACACTCCATTGGAAAACATGACAATAAAAGTGTGAACGATAATTACATACTTAGTACATTTTTTATACGTATATTCCAACAAAATTTCATGATGACCAAAAAAATGACACATGCTTCTCATTGCATACATCTATCTATCTATCTATTGCCTGACGCCGTGATCCCTGAAGGGGTGGCCACGAACGAACCGCCCCCATGCACCTCTGTCCCCAGTCAGTCGACGCCCCTCCCCCCAACCAGCACCGCCTTCGTTCATGTAGTTCCTCACTCCATCCTTCCACCTCATATTCGGTCTACCTCTCCCCCTCTGTATTGCATACATACCGAATTAATTAAAAAAAATACAATAGAAAGAACATTTTATATATATCACAGGTAACAATATGTAGAAATCGGTATGAATAAACTTGACAAGACAATATAGTTGGAACACACTGGCTCAGTCTTAGCATTTACTTTTTTGGTAAGTCTGTTCGGGCCCTTAACCTCTGAAGTGCGCATGGGGGTAATTGGAAACGTCCCCCTGTGCTGACGTATTTGAGGTGTTTCCGTCACTAAAATATTCATTGTACCATTAATAGCATTAATACTTATCCATATGTGCCTATTATGGGTTGATTATAAAGGTATTAACCTGAAACAACAATAAAACGAGTGAAAACAGCGTTTGGATGGTCAAAATCAGAGATATAGCCCGCGAGTTGTATAATGTATGGGTGAGGCAAACTGCTTTCCCGCCAATTTCCCCCAAGGCCACTGAGACACAGTCGATCGATACTCTCTCTCTTGCACTCGCTTGCCATCAGTGATGACAACACCCTGCTTGCAACTCGCTAATGTTAGCACGAAAATATACCTCGGAATAAGGGAATAACAGGGAAAATAGGTGATAACTGAAGGAGAGGAGGGAAGGAGGGGAGGTAGAGGACTGAGATTTTGCATGGCCCAGGGGCCAAAAAAAAAAAAATTTTTTTTTTTTTTTTTTTTTTTTTTTTCGATGTCAAAAGTTGATTTTTTTTTTCACTCACTCATAAGAGTCTCCCCGCAGTCCGCCGGGGGAACTCTTAAGAGTCTCCCCGCAGTTCCCGGGTTAAGGGTCCTTTAAAAATATTCTGCAATCTCTCTTGATTTGCTTCACCACTTCAAAGCGGGCCAATACACCATCTCCATCTCTTCATTACCATCTACCACCCGTGAACCATCTTGAATCGCTTGGCTTTTTGTGTGAAGACTAGCGATGTGTCGGCAGGCATCAGTATACTAGAGGTGTATCTGTGCCAAAGGTGGGCGATGTACTAGGTCCCGGCTCATCTTGCGTTCAGTAGTGCTCAGTTGCTGGAGGACAGAAACAGGCTTATTTATCTCCCCATGGATGCCAAGGTGAGCGAAAGGGTTGTATTTGCTAAGAGCTCCCAAATGTGATCCAGGCAGGTGCCTGTCGTTGAGTGAGTCCTGTGGCCCCGCCCACCTCATTTTATACCCCTCCCTCATGGAACGGGGCCCTGTGATTGGCCGATCCGCGCGCTCGGGAGGAGCTACACCAGCCCGCTCGCTTTGAAATTCCAACTTCCCCTCCTGCTTTATTTCACCTTTGTAATATTCTCCTGGAAGCTTGTTAGAGATGTTCTGTAGTGGCTGATGGGAGTGAGAGGGTGGCACCATTGTAATAGAACATCTGCGACCAGGATAAAATATAAGTGTGATTTGGGAGTGAGTTATGCGGGGAACGTTTAAAGGGAGGTGCAAGTTGCTCTTGGTGCTGCGTAACAGGAGGTCGTTGATTGGTTGAGCACGGGGGAGTGTCATGGTCTTCCCTGTGAGAAGATTTAAAGGATAAACCTTGCTTTGCCACCTGAGCTAATCCAGTCTCCTGATTGGCGGACGGAATTACTCCTTTACTGTCGATCACTCTATCTACCTGTTCAAATACTTACCTATCTACTAGTCTATCTCTCCTTTGCATTAAGTATATCTCTATCACTCCATTTAGTTGTTCAAATAGTTATCTATATACTAATCTATCTATTCTTTGCAGTAAGTATATTTGCCTATCACTCTATCTAGCTGTTCAATTATTTATATATTTTATCCTTTGCAGCAAGTACTGGTTAAATCTCTCTATCTATCTGTTCAAATATATATCTATCTACTAATCTGACTCTCCTTGGCAGTATCGTTGAACTACGAGGACCTGATCGGAGGGACCAAACTGTTTATGACCAAGAAAGAGAACCTGACCCCCTCGGACATGAACACCAGCCGCCAGCAAATGCCCCGGGAAGCCACCAAGAGAAGCAAAGAAGCCATGAGGGTCCAGGTATAGCATCACATGGCCTAATATTATCATAGCATATAGCATAACAGCATAGTATAGCAGTAGAGCATAGTACAGTATAGCATAACAGCATAGTGTAGCGTAACAAAACATAACATAGCATAATGTAACATGATATAGCATAGTGTTGCATAGTATAGCCTCATAATATACAGTAGCGTATAAAATAGAATAACTTTTAAAAGTTGAAATCTCTCAAAATGATAACTCACATCCGACAAAAGACTGGCTAAATACAGATAATCATAATACATGTCTCCCTCGCTATCCGATGTCCAGATTTACGATATATCATAGGTTTTTAGGTGTTTGGGTTTGGGTTTTGGCTGGTCCGAGTACACATCCCCATTTACTCCAATTAATTTTAGGGTTCGCTATACGATTTTTCCTTTTAAGACCGGGTTTTCAGGAACGTAACCTAATCATAAATCGAGGGAGATCTGTAAAGTTGTGTTTACCGTTGTTTCCACATAGTGATTTTGATTAGTTTTGTCTTTTTACTGTGTTCGTATAAGTTTTTGTTTGTTTATATTGCAAGTTTTACATTATAAATTCTAGGAGCCTGAGCCACGACCCCCGCAGAGACCTCAGCAGGACCCCACTAGAGAACTGAGCTACCTGTTCCAAGACCACCTGCACACCGGAGTCAAATATACCGTCAAGTCCAGGGGCTACCACTTTATATCTGGAGGTACGTAGTCTCTCTCACACACACAAACTCTCTCTCTTTTGGGAGTGCTTTTGCCTTATTTAGCTAGGAAGGTTACAACATTTAACCCCATTTGACCAATAATTGTAAGACATTTTACCCTATTCATATATTCATGTGTACTAGCCTGGCGAGCGAAGCAAGCTAATGGAAGGGTTATTTCCGTCGAGCATTGGCAAGCAAATGAGATTATACAGTAGGCTACATTACTAGCATTTTTATATGTTTGATTTTTTACAGGTGGCGAGACCAAGCTGGCTCTTCCTTTGTGTATCAGCAACCAACATGAGTCTGTCTTCCACTTGTTGTTCTCTGCTCTGCCTGACAGCTACGTCCAGAGCCTCACGCTAGACTACCCTGGGCTCTATCTCAACATCATGGATTTAGTTTGCTTAGGGGACGCCATTCGTCGAGCCAAGCATCTCACCACGCTCAAACTCATCGATATGAAGAAGGTCAGTGTTAATTGACGACTTGCGAGTTTCGTTCTATAAGGAAGTTGGAGCTGTAGACAACGATATTTAACATAATTTACAGCTAAAATACGGTCGTAGTACATATATAAATACATAAAACCCAATTCAACATACCATTTATCCATCAGAAACATACAGTATTATTGCATTTCTGTTTAATATCAATGTTTACGGCTCCAGCTTCCTTATAGCCTGAAACTCGCAAGTGGTCAATTTATTGAGTGTGTTTGTCCCTCTTATTCATATTGTTTGTATTAACTCTCTCAACTTACCCATCTGCCCATTGGGCGGGTGCCCAACCCCGAAAGGGGTTGAAATAGGGGAGCTATCCCCCCGCCAAAGGTGGCTTTCTAGGGCCTTTCCTAGTTGATGCTGAGAGGATTGGGTTCTAGTCATATGGTGATGGGCTGGTCTATCAGAGTGAGAACTGAGCGATCTCTGCCATACCCATAGCTTACTCCGACTGTTCCTTTTACTTCTTTTAAATCTTTTAAATCTTTTAACTCGTACGAATCTAAGAATTTCTTCTTCAATCGAGTTGTCAATTTGTGGAATGGGCTTCCCCGAGACGTTGTAGACTGCAGCACCGTTGATTCATTTAAACTCCGCTTAGACAAATACCTCGCATCAAACCCGCGACTGACTGCGTTTGTAAATGAATAACTTTATTTTATCCCCCCCTCAGTTACTAACCCATCTGTCCCCTACTAACTTCCTAATCCTGCCACAGACATTAGTTCTAGGGCAGTAGTTCCCTTTCCAATGTTCCCTTACCCACTCTAAACCACTGTTTGGACACTTGATCCTCAGTGTTTTGGAGGACAAGCAGCCTAGAAGGGTCACTAGACCTGTTGTTGCTTGATTTCCTTTGTACTCCTTTGTACTTATGTATTTCCTAGATCTCAAGTGACGGCGTCTTTAACGTGGATTGACCTCCCAATCTACCAAGATTGGAAGCCAAAGCGTCACATTTTTCCTTTGCCCCTCAACTTTCTCTTCATAATTGCTGAGGGGCACAGGGCCCTGGGTGGGGCTTTGGTTTCCCGGGCGTTTCCGCACCCTCCTCAGCTCCGCGCCATAGAGTGGCTTCGGTCACCCAGGCTTTATTGTGGTAGGCAGGGAAGGTTCTGTGAGGGCGCTCGGTTATGGCCTTGCTCGGGGCCTTGGGGCTGTTCGGCCAGGCAGCTTGGGGAACAACAACAACAACAACTTACCCATCTGTGTAATGTAATAAAGAGCCGTGTAGTGCAAATTCCAATAAACAACACTAATATAATCTGTCATCCTGAACAGGTGGAGAAGTACATGCCAGTGCTGCTTGGCCTGGGACAGTCTCAATCACTGAAGACGGTGAAGCTGGAGTCCAAAGAGGTGGTGATCTCAGACACAGCCTTCCAGTTGGCCTGTACAGCACTCCGCCATAATACGGCTCTACGCACTCTCTCCCTGGCGCACTGGGAGTTTAATCTGCAGGTATGACTTCGATAAATATTGACTCCCCCCCCCCCCCCCTCCTCTAAAAAAAAATATATGATAAGAAATTTTCCTAATGTCATTTCAGTCAGCAATTTGTTCTTGTCTTTACCATTTATCAATTTCTACACTTTATTTCTGCAGTATAAAAACCTTGCGATACGGTACTTTCAAGATCTTCTGAGCCCATGAAAAGTGTACTCAATGAGCACGACCGTGGAGTTAGTTAGGGCCAGACCACTGTGCCCACCCTCATAACCCCTATCAAGTATCATCATTCACCCCATGGCGGTAGACTTGTGGACCAACAGCCATTACTATACAATAAAGCCTTGCTATTGGTACTGTCTTGGTATGGCACTGCCGAGGCCAAGTGGGGCGCGGATAGGTGTTACAGGGAACTCTTCTAATTTTACCTGGGCATTGTTTGGCCTGAGTCGGCCACAGTGTTCACATGATGGGGCAGTGTTGTGGCAAGGTTTTGTTGTTCTAAAGTCCAAGTTGCCTAATGTACAGTAGAGTCTTGATATGGTACTGTCTTGTAGCACTGTTGAGGCTGGTGTGGTTTGCAGATACTGTAGTTGCAGGTGCTGCAGTTGGACTTAGTTGAGTCTTGCTGCGGCATGGTTAGCACTGTGCCAACATCAGCCAAAGTGATGATATGATGGGGCGGAGTTGTGACAGGACTTTATTGTATTATATTTCAACTGCAGAAAGGCAACCACTTCTGAGCCGTTGCAATGTATGTAATGGAGAACGACGTTAAGCCATTGTATTTATTGTATGTATATCATCATTCACCCCACCTATCATCATTCCTTCCGTATTTGCCCCCATCATCCATTTCATATAAAATTATTCACACTCATAACTTAAGTCTTATTAATATAAGCTTATCTTCAATGTCAACTTAATATATTTCCACAGAATAAGAAGCTCGCCACGCAGTACCTACAAGATCTACTGAGTTCATGGAAAGTGCGTGATTTGAACTTAACGAACGCGACCCTAGACATTAGCGCGGGCCAAGCCACCGCCCCGACCCTACTGCCGACCATCATCATGTTCCCCATCCCCTCCCCCTCTCACCACTGGCCCAACACCAAGATCCTGCGGTTGTCCGAGGTCAAGATCAAGGATCAACTAGGGCAGTTGCAGCGAGGTCACCTGCTGCTGCCCATGCTCAGATGTTTCCCCAAGTGAGTGTGTTAGCTTTGTATTGGCTGGGTGGTAGGAGCATTGGTAGAGCATTTGAGCGGAGCAGATTTTTAAAGACTATAAGCCGTCCATATGGTAGATCGGTCGACCACCAAATCTGGGCAGGCCAACTAAAATTGTTACCTTGCCTATCTATCTATCTATTGCCTGACGCCGTGATCCCCGAAGGGGTGGCCACGAACGAACCGCCCCCATGCACCTCTGTCCCCAGTCAGTCGACACCCCTCCCCCCACCCAGCACCGCCTTCGTTCATGTACTTCCTCACTCCATCCTTCCACCTCTCATTCGGTCTACCTCTCCCTCTCTGTCTCTCCACCTCGCTCTCGTACACCCTCTTAGTCATTCTCTCGCTTTCCATACGTTCCATATGGCCGAACCATCTCAAGTTGTTCCTTTTCACACTTTCCAGCACATCTACCTCCACACCACACCTTCTTACTTCCTCATTAGTCTGTCTATCCCTCCATGTAACTCCGCACGCACTCCTTAAGTAATTCATTTCCACTGCTCTCACTCTTGGTCTGAGTCTCTCAACCAACGTCCATGCTTCGCTTTCGTAAGTCAGTGTCGGGATTACCACACTGTCATGCAAGGACTTCTTCACTTCCATACTGACCACCCTATTTCTTGTTACTGCTTTTAGCGTTCCTACAACCCTCTTCCCCTGTTGTACCCTCTCCCGCACTTCTTCATCCATAGTCCCATCTTTACTCAACACACTGCCCAGATTCTTAACCCTTTCAGACTCATATGACGCAGAGGTTGCCAGATTAGCAATAAGAAATAGAGTTCTCTCACTCTTATAATTATCTCTCCAAAATTAGTTTTCTGCCCACAGCTAACTCAAAGACAACTGTAGAGGTTGAAGTAACTAAACTAAAGGTTTCTAAATACCCCTGATGGTAACAAAGTTTTTAAAGTATCCCTAATAGGCTCAAAATCGCGTCATATGTCGGAGAGGGTTAAAAGAGTTGACGATCTTGCCTCAGCTTACCTTGCCTCAGCTCATATAAATATATTTTAAAATATAATTTTTTTTTATTCAAGCAATATCAAAGATTCATCTGGCTGGTTTAATTTGTAATGAACATCCATTGTTGCAAGCCATTTTAAGGTGTCCCTCGAAGTGATTGTGTAAGGGGGTTTATTTTAGGGCTCTCATATCTTACTTTGATTTATAGTAGCCTAACTGGGCAGGATACTGAACCGATCTTCTCACAAAAATCCCAAGCCCTACTGCTGGGATTGAATTCGGGACTAACCAGTTACTAGACTGGCGCTCTACCGATTCTGACAATAGAGGTACCGTACCCCACTTGTCTGAAGTATTTCAGTGAAGTGAGTTTTACATTCAATATCTGACAGCAGTTTTAGCCCTATTACAGCTGCATTTCTTAAAAACATATATTTGTCTTATTTGATAGATGTAGTCCACAGATAATGGTAGTAACTTTTGATCTGGGTGGCTGGGAGTTGATCATCTTGGTTTACTTTCAGCCTGACCATCCTGGACCTGTCGGCCTCAGACTCCAACCTGACCACTCTGGACGACAACAACGCGTACACGTTCTTCAAGATCCTGGGCTCCAATTTCAAAAAGCTCAAAGAACTGACACTGGCCAACTGGGAATTCAAATTTGAGAATTATGAGAGGACGTGCGGGCAGATTGGCAACATGGTACGTTCCTGCGGCGATCTGAAGGTGCTGAAGCTGAATAATGTCAGTGAGGTGCGTTCCGGGCTATCCCAGTTGACGCCATGCAGAATCACTTTCTTGCACCAGCTGGTCAATAATCTCCCACGTCTGGCAGAACTCTCGCTGTGCAAATATCGGATTGATCAGGAAGAACTGTCACGGGATATGGCATCTCGTCTTGGCGCTTGCTTCCATGATCACTGGTCCTCCACGGCAAATTTCCAGCTCAAGTTCTTTGGGCTGCCGGAGAGCGTAGAGTCAGCTCTTCACGAGGCACTTAAGAAAGAGAACGTGGATGTGGTTGTGAGTCAGGAGTACCCGCTCATCTTCACCGTCAGACGGGGTTACTTTCTGAGGACGTGAAAATTCCGGGCGGTAATGTCGTACCCTGCCCACTAAAGTAGTTTGTAACTTCCCTTGTGTCCCCTCCAGGTCTTCCTTTGGTCTCCTCAAGGTACTTCTCCTCTTTTCTTCCATTTTGCTTTATATCTAGTTTTCTTCAAATCTAGTTTCTTAACCCCTTCTGTACCGGCAAAGTCTCTTATATTTGATTCTAGCAATATTTAGACGATTTTATGCAGCTTAGAAAGGATCTGTGGTACTTAAAAGGGTTGATTGAGATAGTTCGAAGCCTTATAATTGCTAAAGATCCTTCCTAAAGTGAATAAAATTGATTAGTAGGAGCCAGAATAAAATCAAAAGACGTCGCCAGTATAGAAGGGGTTAATGTCCTTGGGTTTTTTCTAATCTAGTTTCTTAATTTCCCTAGTTTTCTTCAAATTTAGTGTTCCTAAAGTCTCTAGTTTTCTTCAGGTTATTTTTAACATTTCAAGTTTTCTTCAAATCTAGATTTCTTAACATTGCTAGCTTTTTCATATACTGTTAATATTCTTCAATTGTTCCTAATTTTTAAGTTTTATGGCTCATATAGGCCTATTATATGGCACGTCTCACTTTGTCTATTATATTTTGAGATCTTTAATTTTCTTGCTCATATTACAGTTTTGTCGTACATCTCGCTCTTCGATCTTATGATTTCTAATTTTGTTACTCCTATTATAGATCTTTTTCAATTGTTAAGCAAGTTTCTTTTCATACAGTATTACTCTCAATCTATTTTTGTATCTTTCTATTTTGTGATATATAATTTCTTTGCTGTCTTCTAATTTTCAAGTTTCTTTTCTTTCAGTGTTCCTCTCTCAATGTGCCCTACAGCTTCATTCTCACCAGACCTGAGCCCAGCATCCCCCTAGTGAGCAGGAACCGAACTACCGCCCAAATGCCCCTTCAAACATAAAGGGGTATTAACCCCTTCACCCGCATGACGTCTGTTTAACTTTCACTCTGGCTAAAGATAGACGATTTTATACAGTTTCAAGACGACCTATGTTATTCAGAGGGTTTATCGAGATCGTATTTAGCCATATGAGTCCTAGAGGTAGATTATAATTATACTAAAGAAAATCTTATATTGGTAACCAGATATGATGAAAATTACGTCATGGTGGTGAAGGGGTTAAGGGAGGTCACCGGCTTTTTTTTTTTATCTTTCTCTCCCTTTTTCTCTTTCCCTGGCTTGTATCCATTCGGCCCCATTCAGCCAACTATTTTAAGACGTATATCCCCATATACCCCCATATCCCCATCATACAAGGTTTCGATTTATCGCTCGCCAGCATTGTATGTAGAAATTTGGCTTTGCTGGAGACATTTTTCTATCGAAAAATGTACAAATATAACTTGCTGCTCGCGGGAAAATATTGACACCTGGATGGGGGTAAACGTCTTAAAACAGTAGGCTGAATGGGGCCGAATGGACACAAGCCAAAGAGATAGGGAGAGAAAGAGAAAAAAGTGAGGTGGGCTCCCTTGAAGACAATAAACTATATAGGATTAGTTCTTAGTGTATTTGACTGCGAGTGCATTATACAAGTATAATTCAAACCGTAAACAATATATACTTACCGTATATGTTGGTACAGAATACGGTTCATCATATAAGACCAAAAATCAAAATAAGTGCACAGAATTTTGGTGTGAGTATCCTAGGTTCGAGTCCTTGGAGTGCCACATGTATTTGTTGAAGTTGAAGTGAAGTTGGATGGTGAAAAAATCTAATATATTTTGGCCATGAATATTATGGAAAAGGAACGTTATGGCCAAAGTGCAAAACACAGGATAATTGGGGGATTACGACAAGTGTCTTATTGATAATTATAATATGTTCTATTCCAATGACTATGGTAATAAGGAAAGAGGACAGAAGCTCAGTGAATATATTTGTTAGTCCGTGGGAATGAAGCATAAACTATGAATTTGCGACGTTATAGAACTAAGACTTCCCAAAGCAACTCATAAAGTGCCCAAGACGTATCGTACATTAAAGGGAGAGTATAAGTGTTGTGAGTCATTGTGAAATATAGGTTTAAGGACAAGTGATTATCTATCTATCTATCTATTGCCTGACACCGTGATCCCCGAAGGGGTGGCCACGAACGAACCGCCCCATGCACCTCTGTCCCCAGTCAGTCGACGCCCCTCCCCCCAACCAGCACCGCCTTCGTTCATGTAGTTCCTCACTCCATCCTTCCACCTCATATTCGGTCTACCTCTCCCCCTCTGTCCCTCCACCTCGCTCTCGTACACCCTCTTAGTCATGCTCTCGCTTTCCATACGTTCCATATGGCCGAACCATCTCAAGTTGTTCCTTTTCACACTTTCCAGCACATCTACCTCCACACCACACCTCCTTCTTACTTCCTCATTAGTGATTATTGCTTTTCAAAATAGTCATCATTTGTGAATTGAACTATGAAAAAATACAGAGAAAAAGTGCATGTGAGTGAGGTAACTAGGCTTGGTATGCTTGAAGAAGACATAACAAATACAAATATATAAAGTTACTCTCAAACTTTACCAAACATTGCCAGTAAACAGAAGCTATTATAATGTAAAACTTGCAAAATAAACAAGTGATGATAGTGATTGTGAACCTAAACTCGAAACCTTATGCACTGCAGTATTCAATAAGCTAAACTTTTAAAGCATTGACTACAAACCTGCAAACTGTTTTATTTAAACCGTTCTGTACCGGCGACGTAATTTTAATTTCATTCTTACTATATTTAGACAATTTTGTGTAGTTTAAGAAGGATCTGTGGTAGTAAAAAAGGTTAAGTGATATACCGGTAGTTTGAAGCCTGTTAATCGCTGGAGGCACTTTTTAAACTGAATACAATCGTCTAACAGTAGCCAGAATAAAGTTTAAAAGACGTTACCGGTACAGAAGGGGTTAAGCACTATTAAAACCCATCACAACTATGAATCAATTAAAGTTTCCAGTGACCTCAGGCCCAGCTGTTGACGGAAGTGCTGCTCCTTCAATAAAGACAGATTTCTCCGAGCCAGAACTCAAGCCTCGGAAAGTCACGCTAGTAGAGTAGAGTAACGCAAACAACACTCGAGTAGCCACTGCAGTAATGTCGCCACTTGTCGTAAGGATGAAAATCGCAATAACCAATACTGTACGGTACTATAGGTAGCTCCAACGAACTTGACAATAATCTGGATTCCTGACCTCTCTGTAACTCAAAAGGGCCTAGAGCAAACTGGCTGTAAATATCCACACCTTTTTGCTGGTGGACTCTTCCCAAATGATAGAAACGTCAGCCCGATTGCTTTTACTCATTTTGAGTTATATGAAGTTAATGGGTCAAGATTATTATCAAGTTCGCTGGCACTACCTATACTACCCTGATATTACAAATAATAACACTTAAAGGAAATTGTCCACGAACTGTGACTTACTAACGTGTACTGGTGGTTATCATTAAGTATGGCGACATTATTACAACAGCGACTTTTGTGCTGGTAATGAATGTTGACACTTTAATTCTGTTCAAAAATGTTGTAAATAATCATAATATTCTTGTAATCAAAGGTATGGTGTAAGTGAGACCGTGTTACCTTGACTTATCAGCAGGGGTTAATCCATATTCTATGTTGTGTAGTTTCATCACAAGCAGGGGATTCTTGTCAATACTGTACATAATGCTTATAATTGGCTCCTTATATATGGTACCACACTGAAAATTAAGGATATAAAAAAAGAGTATATAGAATAATTGGTATATTGTTATAGGTAGCGCCAGCGAACTTGACAATAATCTTGATCCCTTAACTTCTTAAAAGTCAAAATGAATGAAAGCAATCGGGCCGATGTTTGTATTATTTGGGAAGAATCTACCAGGAAATAGGTGTAGATATTTACAGCCAGTTTGCTCTAGACCCTTTTGAGTTGCAGAGAGGTCAGGGATCAAGATTATTGTCAAGTTCGTTGGCGCTACCTATTGTGATTTACCTGTCTATCCTTATATTAGATGGCTTTATCACTACCAATATATCTTTATAAGTGTATAATATTATGAATACTTTAATTACCCTTTTCAAATCTTTTCTAAGTGCAGTAGCCACTTCTATAGTTTTTGTCTTTCTTAGCCGAGGGTAAATAACTGCAGTATCCCCATCAGCTATTATGAAGGTTTAGAAAAAGGAATTACTGTTAGTTATTAAAACTTAGTATTAACCCCTTCTGTACCGGCGACGTCTTTCCCATTGTATTCTGGCAACTATTAGACAATTTCATCAAGCTTAGGAAGGACGTTACCCATTAAAAGGCTGCACACCATCTCAATCATTCCTTTTAGCTTCCATAAATCTTTCCTAAGCTTCATAAAATTGTCTAAATGTGGCTAGAATAAAAGTAAAAGGACGTCGCCGGTTCAGAAGGGGTTAATATAATGCAGAGATACCCGTTTCTATTCTTTCCTTTACTTAAAGCTAGAAAAGTCAGCTACCAAGGGTCTAAACTTATTGCCAGGTGGAGAATATAATGAGTTAAGATCTTAAGTCGCTTTGTTTTCAAGCGCAAGGCATATTAATGATAAAAAACTCTACATCATAACCGAGATGCATGCCAAACGCAGAAAAGAAAACTATAACAGTAATCGCAACGTAAATATTAGCCAAAATGGAGATAACTAAATAGAAACATAACTGCTGCTGTAAAAAGAATGACATAATTTTCCTCCTAGAAGTTTGAGTAGCCTATATGTTAAACTTGCAAAATAAACAAACCAAAACTTGGACGAACACAGTAAAAAGACAAAACAACTTATCAAAATCGCTATGTGGAAACAAGGCTTAAGCAAAATAATAATTTATAAATAAAAGAACACAATCCACCACATAGGGTGTACATTAATAACTATATGAGCAAGTTAATCTGTTTCCCAAGCAAACTAATCACACATATAACAACACACTATCGTCACGTTCAAAGTATTAGTAAATTTTGAAGAGATAACTAAATAGAAACATAACTGCTGCTGTAAAAAGAATTACATAATTTTCCTCCTAGAAGTTTGAGTATGTAATCGAAGAGATAACTAACTAGAAACATAACTACTGTACTGCTGTAAAAAGAATTATATAATTTTCCTCATAGAAGTTTTGAGTACTGTGAAATGCCCTAGCTACGGACGGGGGCTATACTTCGGACACTTCTGGATAAAAGTATATAAGGTACAGTTATGGAAAAATTACTGCATTATGGAAGAACACCGAAGACATACTTGTTTTTCCATAACATCATGTATTTATCATGTGTGTGAGTTTGTGCTTTTTATCTGTGTTTATTCGTTGTTTTTATGATGTTTTTGTGTTTTCCCTGTTCTTGCTCTGTCTTGAGTCGGCTACCCCCAAAATGGGGATTGGGCCTGAGCATATAGATAGATAGATAGATTTATCCCATAACTGTGGTTCATCGTAGTTTTTCTAGAGTGTCCGAAGTTATCTCCCCGTCCGAAGTTACGTCATGTTACCGGTACAGTATATAATTGTTGTATGCCCATGGTGAGAGAATGCTGTTGTACAAATAGTTTAAGAAGTGTGCCGAGGAACAGTGGTGGATGCATTGGTGGAACATTTAAGGGGAGATGGGTCGGTTTTCTGGTCCCCCTTCTCCCTCATGTGTAGCCCCTTTAGTTTTCAGATTTTAAGACATTTGGCCCATTAGTTTGGCGATTTTAAGACCTTTCGCCTCTTTTCTTTGCCAATACTGTATTTAGACTTTTTGTGTCATTTAGGTGTCAATTTTTTCCTGACGAGCGAAAGCGAACCTGAAATTTAGGAGGAACCGGCCTTTGGCCGGGAAATTTTTCTACCGAAAAATGTACAAATATATCTTGAAGGGGGATCCTGGTGCTGTATTTTTAAGGTTGATGGAGATCTAGGAAGGAAATTATAATGTAAAACTTGCAAAATAAACAACTAGAAAAATAATAAATACAGTATATGAACAAATCTATCAAAAAGTGAACCATCTTCCCTCAACCCGGGAACTGCGGGGAGACTCTTAAGAGTTCCCCCGGCGGACTGCGGGAAGACTCTTAACCCGTACAGCCCCAGCGACGCGCCTGACGCGTCGGCGATGTATGTAACGCACAGCCCCAGAGACGCGCCTGGCGCGTCACCCTAATTGCGCCGACCGTAACCTCAGGTGTAGCCACTCAAGAGGGCTCAGATTTGTATGGGAACTGTGTACGTATCCCACGCAACCATGCCGATGGTTGAAAACTCTCAAAGTCCACGTGCGTGCGCGCGAGCGCGCAAAAACCTGTTTTTTGGGGATAATTGCCTTCAATTTTTTACTCTTATAAAATCCGTTTTCGGGGGCTCTGTAGGACCATTTTTTAAGCTTTTTGAGCAGTTTTTCGTGGTTTTTCCTTCATTCCTAACCCATTCGCTATTGTTTCTGGAATAAAACCATTTTTTGAAAACCGGCCGGGTTCTGGTGCGCAAACATTACAAAACTAGCCGGGGCTCCACGGGTTAAGAGTAAGGGAAAAAAAAATCCATTTAAAACACCCAAAAAAAAAAAAAAAAAATTGTTTTTGTTTAGAGTTCCCCCGGCGGACTGCGGGAAGACTCTTAAGAGTAAGGGGGAAAAAAAATCCATTTAAAACACCCCAAAAAAAAAAAAAAAATTGTTTTTGTTTTTATTTTTTATATATTTTTTTTATTTTTTGTCCCTGGGCCATGCCAAATATTACTCTTCCACCTCCCCTCCTTCAGTTATTACCTATTTTCCCTGTTATTCCCTTATTCTGTGGTCTATTTTCGTGCTAACATTAGCGAGTTGGTAGCAGGGCGCCGTCTCCGCATAGGCCACACCAGACTTACCCATTCGTTTTTAATGTCCCGTTCTCCTCCGACTCTTTGCTCGCGCTGTACTGTTCAGCTTTCTGTCTCCCATCTTTTCCTCGTTTGCCCCTTATTTTCCATTGCCCGCACGCGTTTCTTCCCTTTTCTGACTTTCCTCCGCCGGCCCCCATGTCTTGCTGATATTCTTTCTGAATCTCCCTCGTTCTCTATCTCCCGCATTATGTCCTTCCTTCATCATGTTAGAGTTCTCGATGATATTTAGTTAACTTACTTCCCGTCTTTAAACATTTCGTGCCATATGGCCTTTGTCGCCTGGTGCGTTACCTTCATTAATGTAATGTAATGGTAGCAGGGCATTGTCATCACTGTTACCAAGCGTGGGAAAGAGCGAGAGAGAGACTATTGCGTAACTGTCTCTCCAGACAAGGGGAGGGGAGGAGGGCAGGGAGGTTGCCTCAGCCATACATTATGTAACTCCCGGCCTGTATCGCCGATTTTGACCATCCAAACACTGTTTCCACTTGTTTTATTGTTGTAACAGGTTAATACCTTTATAATCAACCTATAATAGGCGCATATGGATAAGTATTAATGCTATTTATGGTAAAATAAAGATGTTAGTGATGGGAACAGCTCAAATACGTCAGCACAGGAGTGTGGTGTCTCATACCCCCCATGCGCACTTCTTAGGTTAAAGCATTTACTATCAAGACAGATTTACACAAGTGCTTCTACCTGCCACATATCAGCTTCTTAAACAGTTTATTATTTGTATAATTTTTATTATTTTTATTATGATTCTTATTAATTTTATTATTATTATGATTATTACCGTACATATTTTGTTTTTGTTATTATTATTATTATTATTATCTTTACTATTATATTTTTTGTATTATTTTTTAACCAAATAGAATTAAGTGCAGATGGCTAAAATTAAATAAACTTATTGTCACTCTGAAGCATATATGTACTATAATGTTATCAACCCATTTACTGTGCTGTAGCTAATTTATATATATCACAAAAGCCACAGAATGAATGATTAACTATAAGTGGTCTACAAATATGTATATTGTATGAACTAGAGCAGTTTTATCACCGCTTACTCTATCTTGTGTATATAGTGAATTTATCATCATTTTGTATAACGTATATTGTAAAGAAATTATGAAAATATATCATAAAAATATAACATGATGGTTGTAAGTTTTGTAATCCAACTAGATAAATTAATACCGGTTTATAGAGGTGTTTAGAAATTATATATTATTATTTGTTATTACAATTTTCAGTTTTGTTTTTCTGATATGTTGTGATGTCCCTGTTTGGGCTCTGTCTCGAGTCAGCCATCCCCTTAAAAAAATAAGTAAATAAATAAATAAATAAAATAAAAATAGGAAAAGGAAAACTGGGGAAGGTGCCATAGTATATACATACTGTACATACATACAGTATATACAATCTACAAGACATATTTTATTAATTTCACCACAACACCATACACCCCCAATGAAATTAATTAGACATATTTCTTATTTTTGTGGAAAAGTTATTTATGTGGGTGCGAAATCTGCCCCTATAATTGTGGCACTTGTAGCCAGCCTCTCATTTCCCTGGGGACTCTTGGGTTCTACTGTCTCCAGTATTAAGGGGAGATTTACACTTAAGGGGGTGTTTTTTCTGGACCCCATCTCCCTCATGCTTAGCCCCATTAGTTTGAGATTTTAAGACGCTTGCCCCATTAGTTTGGCGATTTTAAGATCTTTCGCCCCATTTCTGTCAATTTAAGACCTTTTGTGTCATTTAGGTGTCAATTTTTTCCTGGCAAGCGAAAGCGAGCCTGTGATTTAGGAGGAACCGGCTTTATCTCAGTGGGGGGTCTTGGGGGTATTTTTTAAAGATTGATGGAGGTCTAGGGAGTATCGGTACACTAGAAACCTCTCCTTAAATGAGGTACACAATAAGTTATTGTAACTCAACAACTTAACTGAAATACACACCAAACACAACATTAATAGATATAGGGAAAGTCCAGTTGAAGGGTAAATTAAAAGAATGGGATTATAAAATGTGGAGGGAAGAACTGAACAAGAAAACTAGTTTAGATATTTATAGAAAGTATAAGAAAGAAATAAGGGGAGAAGAACTAATATATGATAACAGGCCAGCTTCTGTTATCCTATACAAAGCGAAAACAAATAACCTACAGTTAAATGATAGAAATAGATTTACAGGAGGAAACTCAGGATGTAATATGTGTGGGGATGGAATAGAGGACCTAAAGCATTTCATTCTGTGGTGCCCTGCATACACAGAAGAAAGAAGACTGGAACCTCTATTCCAACAACCATATATAGAAGATGAATCCCATATACTAGGTAGCTTAATGTTTAATAGACAAAGCACAGGTAAGGTAAAAAAAAGGCAATATATAGTTTTTGGAGAAAGAGAGAAAAGCAAAGGAACAACACATGAAGAAACTGCAAAGAATATATAAAGGTGAAAGAAGAAACAAGAACAAAAATCAAGAAGGAAAACAAGCAAGAAGAAAGAAGAGCAAGAAGAAAACAGCACATAGTGCATAATCAATTTTACTGTTAAATTAGAAAAACAGAAAACACGACAAAAGGGAGGCGCCGTTGCAATGGCATAGCTTCCCGACCAGCAACTGAACTGAGGAAAACAAAATATTCCTGCATAATTTTGAGATGCTTGATTAAATTAATTTATATTTAAATACAAGAATGATTAAACAATAATAAATACAAAGATATGCACAAAATGTTCCTTAGTATACGAAAACATTCTTCACGATGCACAGTGTCAACAGGGATGTAGCCCCCAGATAACTGCGCAAGTAGTACAAGACTTAATTAAGGTTCATGGCGAGGGGGCACGATTTCTAGCACGTAACATACTGTAGATGGTGAGGAGTGTGCAGATGACGAGTAACGGTGAGAAGCGGTAGTTGGAGGGTCGTCAGAGGTTGGAGATCCTCCCCGTAGCAGCGAGGAACGTAGAGAGTCCAGTGGAGATGATATGAAGATCGGTGGTGTTGAGAGGTGCTCCAAGAATATGCTTGATGGTAAACTGTCCTCCCTGGCGGAGAATGTATTCCCTTAAGGCGACCCTGGCACCATGATATCTATGACAATGTAGTAGGAAATGTTCAACAGTTTCAGGGGTATTGCAGTGCTGGCAGTGGCCATCTTGGTGGAAACCTAGGCGATGCATATGTGCCGCCAACCGGGAGTGTCCCAGCCGAAGACGTGTGGCTGCCCTATTGAGAGATGGAGACTTATAGCGAGTGTGCCGCCAAACCATCCAGTCATCCTTGACAGTGCCATAACGGGTATTCGTTATCTGTGCCTTCCAATCGTGGATAAATGTTTGTCGCAATGCGTCGCTAAGGATCACCTTCCTGTCTCGTACTGTGTAGGGGAGCCTAGTGATGTGCTGGAGGGAGTGTAAGTTCTTGGCAAGGGAATCTACGATCTCGTTGTGAAGGAGACCCGAATGGCTCGGAACCCACTGGAGGGACACTGAGGAGCCATTACTCTTATGACGAGCAAGAAGCTGTAGGATTGGGGAGGCGATGTACGTAGCTCTAAAACATGACTTCAAGATTCTCACGCATGCGCAAATGGTGAGTGAAGTCATGTTTTAGAGCTACGTACATAGCCTCCCCGGCTGACCAGTGTGGCATCTGATCTCCGCCACCTTCTCCGCAGACGTTAGCTCAAGGTCAGCGCTCAGCGGCAGTAGCAGGGGGTGGGGAAAAGTATGTGTAATGATATTCATTTCGCTTATTCAGCTATAGTTCCGGTCGATTGTACCATATACAATATAATACCATAGCTAAAAAGAGCTCTACATACAGAAAATTAGCTAAAAACTAAATAATATAATAAGGTGTGTCGTCTGCTTCACTGAAGGTAAGTCACAGATGCTGCAATAATAAGGGGGGCTGAGGAAATAAGTGTGATGGTCTTAATTTCGCTTATTAAGCTATAATTCCGGTCAAGATTGTACCATAAGGTAAGATAAATATATAAAATATAATAGCATAGCTTAAAAGAACTTTAAATGCAGGCAATAAGCAAAACTAAATAATAATAATATGTGCGTCGTCTTCAATAATTCTAAGGGGTTTCGGTCGTGAGAGCAGGGAATATATAAGATTTTACTTTAATTAGGCTAGGCTAGCCTTTTTCTTTGTTGTTATAGCACATAAAACTTTAGCAAATGTACAAGAAACTCTCTGTAATGGCTTGATAGAACCTCATTTGGGTAAAATATGGTCCGGGTAGCAGCGACCTGGGCCCCCTCCTTGCTGATCCTGGTGCCGTTCCACTCCGGTTTGGTGCGTCTAGGACAAGGGGAGTTGACCAGCGCCTATGCTCTAGCGGCCTGGCGATCCTTTGCGGCGAACTCGGTCCGGGTAGCAGCGACCTGGGCCCCCTCCTTGCTGATCCTGGTGCCGTTCCACTCCGGTTTGGTGCGTCTAGGACAAGGGGAGTTGACCAGCGCCTATGCTCTAGCGGCCTGGCGATCCTTTGCCGCGAACTCGGTCCGGGTAGCAGCGACCTGGGCCCCCTCCTTGCTGATCCTGGTGCCGTTCCACTCCGGTTTGGTGCGTCTAGGACAAGGGGAGTTGACCAGCGCCTATGCTCTAGTGGCCTGGCGATCCTTTGCGGCGAACTCGGTCCGGGTAGCAGCGACCTGGGCCCCCTCCTTGCTGATCCTGGTGCCGTTCCACTCCGGTTTGGTGCGTCTAGGACAAGGGGAGTTGACCAGCGCCTATGCTCTAGCGGCCTGGCGATCCTTTGCGGCGAACTCGGTCCGGGTAGCAGCGACCTGGGCCCCCTCCTTGCTGATCCTGGTGCCGTTCCACTCCGGTTTGGTGCGTCTAGGACAAGGGGAGTTGACCAGCGCCTATGCTCTAGCGGCCTGGCAATCCTTTGCGGCAAACTCAGTCCGGGTAGCAGCGACCTGGGCCCCCTCCTTGCTGATCCTGGTGCTGTTCCACCCCCGCATGTTAGTATTAGTACGGGGTGAGCCGCCCTCAGAACCACCCCCCACACCACCCGCACCACGAACGACTGAAGTAGGACTACCACCGAAAGACATATTAGTTTTTATAGATTTCTTTTTGTTTTGTTTTACTAATGTTTAGCTACGAGTTGAAGCAGTTTATGAATGATTATATTGCTGCTGCGACTATCTGTTATTGATTGTTTAGGATGCTATGTTTAGAAATGCGATTGAGGCACATGCATGGGCTCTATCTGAAAGGTTAACCCATTCAGTAGCCTACAAGGGACATCCCTTTTCATCATATTCTGCCAACTATTAGACAATTTCATTTAACTTACGAAGAACCTCTAGCATTAATAAGGGTGCACGTTATCTCAACCAACCCTCTTAATAATTACCGTAGATCCTTCCTAAGCTGCATAATATCGTGTAAATGTAGCTACAATAAAATATAACCCACGTCGCTGGTACTCGCCCTTTGATGATTATGACGCATTTTGACAGTTTATTAATTACACGATTCCACACAGCTTAGGAAGGATCTGTGGGAATGAGAAGGGTAAAGACTCTCAATTAGGGGGAGATTTCCACGTGAGGATTTTTTTTTATTGACCCCTTTCTCCCTCATGTTTATCCCCATTGCCTTTGAGATTTTAAGAAGTTCGCCCCAGTTTGGCGATTTTAAGAACTTTCGACCCATTTCTGTAAATGTTAAGATCTTTCGTATCATTTAGGAATAGATTTTTCCCTGGTGAGCGATAGCGAGCCTGTAATTTAAGAGGAACTTACCTTCGGCCGGGTCATTTTTCTACCGAACAAATGTATACATATATCTTGAAAGGGGGTCAAGGGGGTGTAAATTGTATGCTTGATGGAGGTATAGGGAACGAACTAATAACCTACCCTTCACCCCTTCTGTACCGGGGACGTTTTTAAAATTATATTTCAGCTACATTGTGATGATTTTATGAAGCTTAGGAAGGATATATGGTAGCTAAAAGGATTAATTGATAGTCTATTGCCTTTTAATGGGTACATGTCCTTCCTAAGCTGAACAGAATCGTCTAATAGTTGCCAGATTATAATTAGGAGGGATTTGGGAACTGGGGGTGGGGAATTTACAGGACATAAGAAATAACATAGCAACCCCCCCCCCCCCTCTTAAGGGAAGATTAGTAGTATTTCTGTACACCCTTCTCCCTCATCTTTAGCCCCTTTAGTTTTCAGATTTTAAGACGTTCGGCCCATTAGTTTGGCGATTTTACGACCTTTCACTCCATTTCTTTTGTCAATATTAAGACCTTTCGTGCTATTTATGTGTCAACTTTTTTCCTGGCGAACGAAAGTGAGCCGGTAATTTTGGAAGAACCGGCCTTCGGCCTGGACATATTTCTACCGAAAAATTTACAAATTAATCTAGAATGAGGATCTAATGGATTTTTTTTTTTAAAGTTCGATTGAGGTCTATGGAGGAAACTATAAACAAAAATAAATATATATATATATATATTTTTTTTTAAGAGACAATGAACGGAGGAAGGAAAAACACAGATAAAACAAAAAGGTCCATGTGCCTAAAGGCATCCTCCATTCATAAAATGTTTGTAACAACTGGATTTAAACATTTGTAGATTGTAAGTTTGTGGAAAGCAATTCGAGGGAAGTGAATTCCAAAGAGTAGTAGTTCTAGGGATAAATGAATTTTGATAAGCAGAAGTTCTGCATTGTGGAGGAGAAAGTATAAATTCATGGAACTGATGGGCGCTCTCAGCTGCCCCTGAAGAGTGACTATCTAGGGGCGGATCAATGAGTTTATTAGAGAAGTATACGGTCTAAGGAGGGATGGTTCACTTTTTGGTCGATTATTTCATTTACTTATTATTTTTATAGTTTCCTCCCTAGACCTCCCTCAAACTTAATAAAAAAAAAAAAAAAAACACACACACACACACTCCCTAGACCCCTTTTTAAGATAAATGTGTACATGTTTCGGTATAAAAAAAAAAAAAAACACTCATCTTACAAGGGACTGTGTTTAGGGACCCCATACTTCTTATACGAATAATGGAATCAGATATCCCCTGAAGTATTGAGCTATTTATCATCATTTGTATACCTTACGACTTCTCCAATAATATATACCGCCAAATAATGATATACAACCCGGCTTTAATAGACCATAAAAACAGCCACTAACTAGCCCCTTAAACTGTGCACAATCTTCTGAATATAGCTAAAATATATTTTAAAAGACGTCGCCTGTACAGAAGGGGTTAACTCATAATTGAATATCAGTTTCATAGGTTTATGTATTTGGAATTTCTAAGTGTGATTCTCGTGATTGTATCTGCATACAATTATTGCTATCGCATTTGATCTGGTAGCCTACTAGTTTTTCAATTACAACGTTTTTGGTTATTTTGATTCTGTCAATGGATGGATAGCCGTTTGAATAAGGCTAATGGAACGTTTCTGAATAAGATAAACGTTTCTAATCATCAAATGGCGCATCTGAAAAGAACAGATGGTCTACAAATTTATTCCCGGATCGCCAGCCAGAAAAATAAAAACTGGCAACGTAACGGCAGACTCACACCTCTCGTTTTCTTTGTGTTATCGCTCCTGTAGGATCTAAATACTGCTTTAGTGCTTGCATATCTTACCAAATGCAACAAAGAAGGGATGAATAGTTGAGATGGTGGTGGATTAGATGGGTGATTGGAATGGTAGACAGCTTAACTATCACTATTGACATCTTACGTGCGAAATTTCTCGCATTCAGCCAGATGATCATCAGCTTACAACTCGGAGACTCGGAGTTCGCAGTTCAGTGTAGTCTCCAGTCTTCAGTGTTCGTCTGGCAGCGGTGCGGGGAGGTATACGCGCCGCGCTCTCGCCCTCTCTCCCTCTCTTGGCACTTTCCCCCTGTCATGTACTGTCAGAACACCGCCAGTGCCTAGGGATTCTCCATGACAGTGAAACTCAAACTTGGCATCCTGATAAGTGAGTGATTTCAAACGTGGACGAAAGATAGCGATAAAGAAAATGCAGATAAAACTTGGTGTATATTTTGAAGTTTGATATACGATCCGTCGCGGGTGCCCTCAAATCTGAAACTGAGTAGCCTAGCCTACACACAACAAACTAACCCTGAAGTGTGAAGTAAATAACTCATTCTAAGCTTTCAAATTAAAGAGTCTGTGTATAGGCCTATATATCTTGCTATGAACTATGAAGTATATTTTGGATTCTTATAGCTTAGTATATTTTGTTTACACTGCGATGGATATTATATATAGCTAGCCTCTATACCAAACAAAACAAGCAGATTTTAATATTGGATGTAGACTAATAATAATCAAATAGCCTAGGCTACTCCTTGTACCTGTACACAAGGGATATCGTGTTTTAAGATTTTGGTCAAACAATATTCAGTGATCCGAAAAAAGTTAAGTAGGCTAATTGTGTTGTTATTAAACAGGCTAGCTCTCATGTTATTTGATAATGAAAACGAACATGGTAATTGTAATTAATTTGATAATTTGTCATGAAATTACATATTGTAAATGTTCAAACTAGGCTAGAGGCAAAGCCAAAGTGTTTATCAACAAAACATGAACATACTCGTTTAGTTATAGGCTAGGCTATTAGAACCAATTGATAACACTTGGTGTGCCTACAAATAGTCATATTTAAATAGAATGTGACATATACAGTATATGGTGACTAGCCTATATCTTAAATATACTCCATTAACATTAAATACGTGGTTAAGCTGACGTAAGCCCTAATTACTAATGTAAATGTCAATGAATTGCAGATATCCTAATGAGAAAAACCTGCCATACCTCCATGTTCCATCATTAAGACTTATAGGCGGCGGCCATACTGTATAAGTCATATGCAATTACTCAATGCTCAATAGGCCTATATATATAAGCCAAACTAAGCCTATATAACCAAAACAAACTAGATATTCCTTGCAATCTTAAAACAATAAGTTTGTATTATAATGATTGATTGATATGAGATAATTATGTATACCATACGGTACTTTACATAGTTAGGCTATACATGCCATAAGTAAAGCCTCTGAGGCTCTGAGGTATATCGAACCTCTAGTCTAGGTCATAACATAATCCTTACCTAGGCCTAATACCTTTCATAGAACTACGCCGCTTGAATTTAAAAAAACTAGCCTATCGCTATAATTATTTCCATTATATAACAGTGAACAAATCTATGACCAGTCGACTCCTAAAATAGTATATATTGGGTTAACTGACTATCGAGTACCGTACCCTATATACCGTAATTAACCCACTCAATCTCGTTAAGTCGCAAATACGCAAAAGTCAAGAGTCATCATAACTAAGGAAGCAAAAGGAAAAACAACAAAAACTAGACAAAGAATCAGCAAAGGACAAAAAACAGACATACAAATTAAAGACTACAACTCTTACTATGGGCCTGGGTGTATTTGGGTTAGCAATCTGAGAGAACATAGCCTAGTAGTAAAACAAAACAAAAGGAAAACAAAACTAGGAACAAAACATCCAAGGAGGAGAGGCCCCCCCCCCCCCAAAAAAAAAAAAAAAAACAAAAAAACGAAAACAAATAACAGCTTCCAAGAAAAGGCTACATCTCTTTAAATAAATAGCCCACAAAATATCTACTATAACACACCCTAAGCGCCCACTTCCCACTACCATGGGCGTACTCCGGTGGATATGGGCGCCAGCGTGGGTGGTATGGGTGGCAGTAATTATGATATTGGCGCCGCACGTGGAGAGGTCGGCAGCTTTCAACTTGGAGATTGATGACTTCGTGCTTCACTCTGGCGCCAGGGACAGCAAGTTCGGCTTCAGTGTGGCTCAGCATAGGGACACTGCGGGAACATGGTCAGTGTTGTTGTTTTATAAGTATTTAATGTCTTTAAATATAACAGATCAACTTGTATCATAATAGGCCTATTACTTATGGATTTGTTTAACAGATCAACTTATCTGACATGGTATGACTATACTATATATAGGAAAGGTGAGACAAATAATTTATAAATTTAATTACTTTAATGTTTGTATCTACCCCCGTTGGTTTTATTGTATATTTTTGTATTTGTATATCTGTTTGTAGCCTATGCATCACAATAGGCCTACCTCGGGAGTCGGGGACTAGGGGGCGTGGTCAGTTTAGTTGTGTGTTGTTTTACCTACTGTTAGTAAATGTTGTGTTTATATATATATATATATATATATATATATATATATATATATATATATATATATATATATATATATATATATATATATATATATATGTGTGTGTGTGTGTGTGTGTGTGAGAGAGAGAGAGAGAGAGAGAGATTGTGTGATTCGAATATTTTATTAATGACACTTGACATTTCCAGGGACCTCTTAGATGGCGAAGGATAGTTTATAGCTAGAACCTGTCTACATTAGTTTACAATGGAAGAGAGCCTCGGTATAAGGAGTGCCATCTAAGCTACTCTATTAAATGCCTTATAATTCTTAATTTTGTGCATAGGCACAAAAGAAAAATATGTATGGTAGTTAATTTAATGCCTGTAGAAGTATCTTGAAAGGCTTCTAAAATGCATAGGCTATTATATTGAAAATAGTAACTTTTAAAATAACACCATGATAACGCCTGAGGTGTTATGGTTTGTGTATATTCCGTGTGTGTGTGTTCAGTTCTTCATGTGTGTGCGTGCTCAGCCATCCCATCCGTGTATGTGTTCAGCTCTTCATATGTGTGTGTTCAGCCCTTCATGAGTGTGTGTTCAGCCATTCATGCGTGTGTGTGTGTGTGTGTGTCGATAAGCACTGAGTAGCATAATCAAGGCGGAGTCACGACCGATTTTCAGGCTATTTTTTAAGGTAGCGTTGTATTCTATGTTCTGTTCTGTAGCCAGACTGAAGAATATACCGAGTTAAGGGGTATCACAAGAGGCCTTTTATCGTCAATTTTCGTTTGGAAAAAAAAATCCGGCAATATTTCTGGGATTTTTCTTTCACTCAAATCGGAAACTAGACTGAATAATTATTAATTTCCGCAACCGATTATTGTGTAAGTTTCCCTCATATCAATGTTAAATAACATCAATGTTCATCTCTCTCTCTCTCTCTCTCTCTCTCTCTATATATATATATATATATATATATACAGTATATATAATAGGCTATATACGGTATATAGGATATTGTAAAATTATAAGCAAGGCATGATTGCTATCACAGATTCTTATCTTATTACGTTGTCTAGCCTACCCTGCGTGACTTTGGACAACCGTGAATATTTTGCATGTTGTCCAATCTTCTGCCTGCTAATAAATTACCTGCCCTTGACTGAAGCCTGACTGGAGTATATTAGGTGCTTCTTATCTTTGGTCTTGCTTCAACTTTGACGAGAGAGAGAGAGAGAGAGAGAGAGAAAGAGAGTGTGTGTGTGTATGCTATCATTGGTTTTGCTTGGACTTTGACATTGGGTGCAGATTTTATTTCGTATACCAATTCGCCATGTTTGACCTTTGGGTGGAGAGAGAGAGAGAGAGAGATTTACATACAGTATGGTACACAGATAGGTCAGTCTTTACTTGGCAATCCGGCCTTAAATTCTTACCACACTAACTTTAAGATCCAAGTGAGGTGGTAAGGCCTTAAATTTAGTAGAGATAGTGCCCCAGACAAAGGAACATGGAAGAAAGGGATAACATAATAGGAGAGAGAGAGAGAGAGAGAGAGAGAGAGAGAGAGAGAGAGAGAGAGAGGGTATTTAGTAGAGATAGAGTCCCAGACAAAGAAAAATGGAAGAAAGGGATACCATGATAGGAGAGAGAGAGAAGGGGGGGGGGGGTTGTATAATTATTACCATGTACAGCCTACAAGGACTGGTATACCATGAAGTAGGACACAATGAAAGGGTTACACGCATTAATCTGCAATATTTTAGTGGTGGGTCCCCTGCCTTCCAGAACTTCCTGATAGTTTTTAGTAAATATAATTATATAATATTAAGTAACACCCCGTGCTTCACATTTAATCATCAATTACAAATCCCAATGCACTTGAATTAACTAATGAACGCATATGGTCCTCCCTGGATTCGAACTCGGGACACCACACCCAGAACATAAACATCTAAACCATTACACCACCAACACAGTATAACAAATTTCCGGTTTTGTGTGTATATATATATATATATATATATATATATATATATATATATATATATATTAGCGCGGATGCCCATCCTGTTCCCTTGTAATTCTTCAACGAAGACCTACATCACAGGGTCACAGGGCTTTGGTAGCCGAGAAACGAGTCATAAACAGAAATATCCTACACACATTAACCCGTTCAGTACCGGCGACGTTTTTGTCATTATAGGCTATTCTGACAACTGTTGGATGATTGTATTCAGCTTAGATAGAACGTCTACCCATGAAAACGCTACAGGCTATCTCAATTCATCCTGTTAGCTACCGGTACCATATATCCATCATAAGCTACCGTACATAAAATCGCCTAAATGAAGCTGACGTCACCGGTACTGGAAGGGTTAAAGGCATCGGAGGGGAAAATGTCTGGCACTTGGTTTATGTGAGCGTGCCTATTTGTGTGTTTCTTCCATTTAACCCCTTCTGTACCGGCGACGTATTTTCTATTTGATTTCTGCCACATTTAGACGATTTTATGAAGTTTTGGAAGGATTTATGGTCGCTGAAAGGGTGAATTGAGATAGTCCGTAGCCTTTTCATGGGTAGACGTCCTATCTCAGCTGAATAAAATCGTCCAACAGTTGTCAGAATGTGATGAAAAAAACTCGCCGGTACTGAACGTGTTAAGGGAGCCCACCTTGCTTTTTTTCTCTTTCTCTCCCTCTCTCTTTGGCGTGTATCCATTCGGCCCCATTCAGCCTACTGTTTTAGGACGTTTACCCCTATCCAAGTGTCAATATTTTCCTGGCGAGCCGCGAGCGATAGCGAGGTAGCATATATATATTTCTGTTTTGACAGCAAGCTAAATTTGTACATTTTGCGATAGAAAAATTTCTCCGGCGAAGCCGGATTTCTCCATACAATGCTGGCTCGTTATCGCTCGCCAGGAAGAAATCGACACCTGAATGGGGATAAACGTCTTAAAACAGTTGGCTGAATGGGGCCGAATGGATACAATCCAGGGAAAGAGAGAAAAGGAGAGAAAGGTAAACAAAAACTGGTGACTCCCCTTAATGTATGTATTTCTGTTCATGACTCGTTTCTCAGCATTCCTTTCCTTCCTCGGGAGTTTCTATATACCGTACTCACGTTCCCTTCCTGTCCAACCCTTTCTTAGCACTACCCTCCCTCTTTCTTGTCTTACTCATCAACACACTCTCTCTCTCTCTCTCACGTTCCCTTCCTGTCCAACCCTTTCTTAGCACTACCCTCCCTCTTTCTTGTCTTACTCATCAACACACACTCTCTCTCTCTCTCTACTCACGTTCCCTTCCTGTCCAACCCTTTCTTAGCACTACCCTCCCTCTTTCTTGTCTTACTCATCAACTCTCTCTCTCTCTCTACTCACGTTCCCTTCCTGTCCAACCCTTTCTTAGCACTACCCTCCCTCTTTCTTGTCTTACTCATCAACTCTCACTCTCTCTCTCTCTCTCTACTCACGTTCCCTTCCTGTCCAACCCTTTCTTAGCACTACCTTACCTCTTTCTTGTCTTACTCATCAACACACTCTCTCTCTCTCTCTCTCTCTACTCACGCTCCCTTCCTGTCCAACCCTTTCTTAGCACGACCCTCCCTCTTTCTTGTCTTACTCATCAACACACTCTCTCTCTCTCGCTCTCTCTCCTTCCTCACGCTCCCTTTCTTAGCACTACCCTCCCTCTTTCTTACCTTACCTTAGGTTACCTTAGGTTGTGTTTGCCACTCTCCTAGCAGCACCGAGGAGCGCGTCGCCCCTCGTTGTGGGTTGTGATTTGGTGCAGCAGACTGTCTTGTCTTACTCATCAACTCTCTCTCTCTCGGCTGTTTACCGTATTGACATTGTTTATCA
>CM064522.1:35278574-35292489 GCA_032716605.1 Paralithodes platypus
CTTGTAGTATTTTATTTAGCGAGTACGGTACAAGGATATTGTAGTATTTGTTTACGGTACGGTACAAGGATATTGTAGTATTTGTTTACGGTACGGTACAAGGATATTGTAGTATTTGTTTACGGTACGGTACAAGGATATTGTAGTATGTTACGGCGTACGGTACAAGGATATTGTAGTATTTGTTTACGGTACGGTACAAGGATATTGTAGTATTTCACATACACCTATAGATACGGAATAGGTTTTGTAGGTATATTTAAATTATTTGTATTCGGGAAAAAATTGTGATAGTTGACTAGTTGTGATGATAGAGGTTAATGCTATGGTAATTATTCATCATAAGCATCACTCATCATTGCCGCATTCTGTGAGTCATGTTTGAGTACAGTGCCTCTCTATTCAGTCCCATATCCCCCGAGACCCTTTCCGAAAACCTCATTCCACATCCACGCTTTAAGCATAAGTTG
Organism: Paralithodes platypus; assembly: GCA_032716605.1. Taxonomy (NCBI): domain Eukaryota; kingdom Metazoa; phylum Arthropoda; class Malacostraca; order Decapoda; family Lithodidae; genus Paralithodes; species Paralithodes platypus. The sequence continues at coordinate 35,279,045 of CM064522.1, forward strand.
GATTCCCATATGGATGTTATGGGCTGGGTGTGAATGGGAACTGCCTCGTTTGGGCTGCATGGCCTTATGCAGTTTCCCGCGATCTTATGTTCTTATGTTCTTTTCCTCTATTCCTCTCAATTTTGATAATTACTTTTATCATTTGTTTTGTGTTATTTATTTCATAATATTGTTTTGCTAAATCTTCGTTGCGTTATTTCCATATATACAGTGATTATGTTCGATAAGTTATTTCCATATATACAGTGATTATGTTCTTCGTTGCGTTATTTCCATATATACAGTGATTATGTTCTTCGTTGCGTTATTTCCATATATACAGTGATTATGTTCTTTTCGTTGCGTTATTTCCATATTACAAGTTATTATGTTCTTCGTTGCGTTATTTCCATATATACAGTGATTATGTTCTTCGTTGCGTTATTTCCATATATACAGTGATTATGTTCTTCGTTGCGTTATTTTCATATATACAGTGATTATGTTCTTCGTTGCGTTATTTCCATATATACAGTGATTATGTTCTTCGTTGCGTTATTTCCATATATACAGTGATTATGTTCGATAAGTGCTTTTGTCTTTATATTGTGCAATTCCTGTTATGGTTTGTTTGTTTTGCAAGTTTTACATACCGGTACCGTACATTTTAATACCGTACACTTCTTTAGGAGTATAGGACTAGGCTAAGAGAACATATCTTATCCTAGGACTAGCCATTCCAAAGTAATTTACACTAGTAGGGTACCGTAGCCAACGCACAAACCCCCTGAGAGGTATGGTAAAGAGTTATAACACATATTATAGGCTTAACTGTGACATTGGAACAGGGTACATTCCTTGGCTATACATTGGAACAGGGTACATTCCTTGGCTATACATTGGAACAGGGTACATTCCTTGGCTATACATTGGAACAGGGTACATTCCTTGGCTAGCCATTGGAACAGGGTACATTCCTTTGGCATACATTGGAACAGGGTACATTCCTTGGCTATACATTGGAACAGGGTACATTCCTTGGCTATACATTGGAACAGGGTACATTCCTTGGCTATACATTGGAACAGGGTACATTCCTTGGCTATACATTGGAACAGGGTACATTCCTTGGCTATACATTGGAACAGGGTACATTCCTTGGCTATTACATTGGAACAGGGTACATTTCCGTGGCTATACATTGGAACAGGGTACATTCCTTGGCTATACATTGGAACAGGGTACATTCCTTGGCTATACATTGGAACAGGGTACATTCCTTGGCTATACATTGGAACAGGGTACATTCCTTGGCTATACATTCTCGTTCTCGTCTTAGGGTTTATTTGTCCTTGTCTTGTGTTTATGTTTTCTTCCTCTTCTATTTGTTGTTGTTGTTGTTGTTGTTGTTGTTGTTGTCACGGTATATGTTAAGGAATTACGACAGGACTTGGTTTACTTTTTATATATAGGCTCAGCTGTGATATTGGAGCATCACATTTCTTGGCTCTACTTCATCTGGTTTTTGTTATTATGCTTTATTTGTTCTTGTCTTGTGTTTCTGCTTTCTTACTTTCCTCATTATCATCAGCGTCATCAATATAATTTTCCAGTAGTCTTTCTTGTTCTTCTTTTCATGTGTCCTTCCCATCCTGGCGAGCGATAGCGTGCTTGTCATTTAATCCGGAAGGGTTTAGCTTGACGGGGATTTTGGGATCAAACTAGAAACATATGGCGGAAATTTGCAACAGTCTAAGCCTTCAATAATTATCATAAACACACACACACACACACACACACACACACACACACACACACACACACACACACACACACACACACACACACTACTCTCCCATAACGTCGGATTAGGTAGTGTTAAAGTAGTGACAGGTGTTTGAAAGAGTTATAACATGGGTTGATTTACGTATTATAATCTTAGCTGTGATATTGAAGCAGCACATTCCTCTGGCTAACGTCCTCATTCGCTTCTTGGGTTTTAGTTGGCCTTGTCTTGAGCTTCTGTTTTCTTTCTATCTCTTGTTCGTCACTCTTAACTTCTTTTTCTTCTTCGTTTTCCTTCGTTCTTAATTTGTCTTCTTCTTCTTCTTCTTCTTCTAAAAATTATAATTGTTTTAGTGTAGTTCTGACACGGTTTGGTTATTTGTCATGGGCTTAGTATTAACATCTCAGAAGACGTCTGACAATTAATGTATAGATTGATTCACGCATGTTGGTCAAGCTCCGACGAATAGACAGGCACATAGATAGATTGATTGATACACACACACACACACACACACACACACACATATATATATATATACCGGTATAGAGAGAGATAGATAGATAGATAGATACCGGTAGTTATAATGAAAACAATCGACCGACCGGTGGTAAAGAGAGTGAGAAGGGGTTGAGGAGGAGTGGGAGGAGAGGGGGAAGGGAGGAATACAGATGTAAGGGTGATCAGGGAGAGAGAGGGAGGGAGGGAGAGAGAGAGAAAACAAATACAAAGGAGTACAAAGGAAATCAAGCAACAACAGGTCTAGTGACCCCTCGAGGCCGCTTGTCCTCCAAAACACTGAGGATCAAGTGTCCAAACAGTGGTAAGGGAAAATTGGGAAGGGGACTACTGCCCTGGAACTCATGTCCGTGGCAGGATTAGGAAGTTAGTAGGGGACAGATGGGTTAGTAACGCAACACAGTTATAAGTAATCTTTCTTATATCTGGGAAAAATAGAGTAACGTCTTAGTAATATATATACGGAATAATCCTTGATGAATCTGAGGGCGGAATCAAATAAAGTTGTTCATTTAGCCTACAAACCCAGTCAGTCGCGGGTTTGGTGCAAGATATTTGTCTAGGCGAAGTTTGCAAGAATCAACGGTGCTGCAGTCTATAACGTCTCAGGGAAGCCCATTCCACAAGTTGACAACTCGTTTGAAGAAGACATTCTTAGATTCGTTTGAGTTACACATTTTACCACTAATTTTGCAACCGTTTCCCCGTTTGTAATTAGAGAGAGAGAGAGAGAGAGAGAGAGAGAGATGGAGATGAAGATGGAGATGTATGATAAAGCCCTAGTGAATGGGAAAGAGGCCTGGATGACGTCACAACAACCTCTCTATTCTACCATTTGGACACATTTCTATGATTCACCCCCTCCCCTTTCTCTCTCTCTTTCTCTCTCACTCACTCTCTCTCTCTAACTATCTATTTTTTATATATATTTTCTCTCTCTCTCTCTCTCTCTCTCCTCAGGAAGAAAAATCCTCTCCTATCTCTTTCTTCTCTCTCTCTCTATCTCTCTCTCTCTCTCTCTCTCTCTCTCTCTCTCTCTCTCTCTCTCTCTCTCTCTATCTATCTATCTATATATATCTCTTCTGTCTATAATCCGTATCTGTCTATTTCGGCCCCCCCCCCCCCCTCTCTCTCTCTCTCTCTCTCTCTCTCTCTCTCTCTCTCTCTCTCTCTCTCTTTCTCTTTCTCTTCTCTCTCTCTTTCTCTCTCACTCTCACAAACTCTCACACACTCTCTCTCTCTCTCTCCATTCGTCAGCGGATAAAATTGGAGTTGTTTTGCCCAATTTGTACGGTACTCGTAAATAATGTTGAGTATTGTGAGTTTCCTGTGGAGAGAGAGAGAGAGAGAGAGAGAGAGAGAGAGAGAGAGAGAGAGAGAGAGAGAGAAAGAGAGAATAATAGACGGGTAATCCGCTATCATAAAAAATCAAGTGCATGTGTTCTGGTCAGTCAGCTGCTCTCTCTCTCTCTCTCTCTCTCTATCTGACACACACACACACACACACACACACACACACACACACACACACACACACACACACACACACACACACACACACACACACGGTCAAACACACTCATACGTATAAACCCGCCCGCCCATACACAGTCATACATGCAGTCACACACACACACACACACACACACACACACCATCATACACGGTCAAACACACACACACACACACACACACAACAAAACCACCACCATTAGATTTTGGGCATAAGTGCCTTCAAAAAAAATCTTTTCATGGCCATCAGTGTTCAGGCATTATCATACAAAAACCTTACCGCATTTTTAACTCTTCATGTCCTTTGACGTATTATTCTTTCATTTCGACACTTTAGTCCCCTCAGACTTTCACACTTTTTTCTTGTTGTAACTACAACCTCAAATCTATATTCCTTTCATTACGCTAATTTGTTCTAGGCATTACTAGCATCATAATATTTTCTCTCAAAGATATATAATGTACCCAGAAAAAAAACCCTCAACCTAGATCATCCACAACCTTAAAATTCCGCGATCACCATACTATATTACTATTCGCTGTAAGTAGGTGGCGAAAAATAATGACCCATCTATCCTCTGTAATTCAAAAAGGGCTAGAGCAAATTGGCTGTGAAATTATTCCACGTCTATTTCCTTGACTGACTCTTCTCTTCCCAAATGGTTAGAAATATTAACATCGATTACTCTAGTCGTTATTGAGCGTTACAGAGGTTAGAAGAAGTGGCATGATTTCTCGCCTACTTATCCAGCGAATAGACTATAATAGATATCTCCCATCATCTCCGCCCCTCCCACCATTTTACACATATTTCTTCCCATTTTGCTTTCAACTCCTTCATATCATTAGGGCGCGATCATAGTTAGCTCTCAATTTCCTGTTTACACTTACACACAGTTTCAGATAGACTCTTACCTCTCCATTTTGTTTCGTTTCAATATTCCCATTGTTACTTCGTTCACAATCCTCATCTTTTGGTCTCAGCTCCTTCATTTAGTGCTCTTAAAATCCATCCATAGACAAACTCATTTCCTATTTTCCTGCGTCTATCGCGTTTTATTTACGTTTTCAATTTCTTAATTTTAATTTATCGGCCTGCAAATGTGTACGAACTAATAACTGCATATTCAAATAAACTAGCCGCACTTCTAAATTAATATTCGGCCTCGCTTGATCTCACTCTCACCTCTTCGCTCTTCTCTCACTCGCCCTTTCTCTCTCTCTATCTATCTATCTATCTATCTATCTCGCATATCTATCTATCTATCTATATATATATCAATTATATAATATACATGCTATATATATTATATATATATATATATATAATATATATATATATATATTATACCGTTATATACTGTGTATATATAGGTAATATACTATATATATATATATATATAATAATATACAGTATACGGTGGATAAATTTATTATCAGTATGTATAATAAAGGACCTCCCTGATTGATGCACTACGCCAGTTCTGTTATGAAAAGCCTTATCCTCTAATGAGCAGAATGACAGCCAGAATAATCATTGTCCGGTTGAACCTAGAAATTAACTTTAGGAGCATATGTTTTTTCATAATACATAAGTTACAATGGCCCCATTCACGCCGTTAAACTGTGGCCCCTTACTCATTTTATATTTTTAATTTTTATTACTCATTTAACCAACCCTTATTTAGCTACTTATGTATTTATATTATTTTTCTACTGCACAGACCCCAAAAGTCTTCATCTCTTACCATTGTTCTCTTTAACAGGGAGGACCTTTCACCCCTCAGACACACGAGTACAGACCTGAGAAAGAGAGAAGGAGAGCCGGCATCTCATCCATGTTGTGACTTGACATCTCTGCTGGCGCCGTCTTTTTCTTTATATTTGTTTGATCTAACCTGGGTTAGAACAATTGCTTGAAGGACAACGCCATTTCCTTCCTACTACGAGGAACACTCATTGGATTGATGAAAGCTCCCAATTGATCTCTGTTCAATATTCGTTCTTTCATACGCACGTTTGCTTCTCCTTTTTCATTTCTCAAATATGCTGCCCTGAAGTTCCTTCTTGTTCACAATATGTTTGTGCTCTTGGGTTGAATAAAAAGATCTGGCTGTTCGAAGAAGCAGCAAACTGTCCCCTCTCGTCCAAAAACCTCGAGCATTTACATCTGCAGCTCTTGCTTTACTCAAGTATTTGTAGTGTTGTTTGGGCAATGCGTTTGTCCGTTCAGGTTCGATTCTGAAATCATGGAACGAGGATTGTTTCCATGATTTCAGAATCGAACGCTGAACGGACAATCGGTCCAGCATTTGTGCGGTGATATCTCGTACTGTATGATCGGATACAGATGAATTCTCCTCTATCTTACTTACTCCGATCACAGCGTGTCTTGGCTGTTTATTTACCCACATACATATTTCTAAGATAGGCTCGAAACTGACAAACCCATACCCTCAAAGCTATGGGACATCATAAAATTCCTCTTGTTTACCGTTAAGCTGACAAGCCCTTTAACCTTGATTGGTAATGTAGGGAGCCAGTTTAAGGCCGGCCTGTTGTCTTGTGCCATCTCAATTCTCATTTTCAGTTCCTCAACTATACATATAGTCTATAATTTATACCTCAGAACCTTGATAGAAGTGGTCCTAGAAATCTCTAAATGATTGTAGATTCTCCCGTCTACCCTGTTACAAGAAGGTATATAATTAACGTTCCCTTGTTTGTATTGTCGCTAGTGATTGAAGCCTCGGTCCAACCCCTGGTACTGTTCATCATAAGAAAGGTGGAAGCAGTATAGAGTGCAGCATTGTGGTTCAGATCTCGCAATGGTCTGCCGGGGGTTACTTACTTACTCTTTATCCCAAGCACTCGTCTACTTTTTTTCCGCTATCACAGAATCTCCTGCACTTTATCTGTGTCTATTACTGCTCCCAAATGACGTTGACCTTCTTTTGTAATTTCAACGCCTGTCCTTAAAAAAATCTGCACTGTTTCTAAGAACTACTTATCTTTCAAAATTAGTACTGATTTAGTTGGATTAGGGTGACAGCAGATGACTGAGCCAGTAGATTGTATTTTCTCCCAACATTCTTTTTGATTCCTTGCACCTGTAAGGTCATCAGCATATGCCACTTCTTTCACCCGGGTTTCGTCTTGTTTTATTTTCTGCTGCAGAATAGATAATGCCAAAAAAATACATTGCTATTGCCACTGGATCTCCTTGCGTTGTTCCTGCATTCGATTTCAGAATTTTAATTTCTTCCATCTTTGTGCTTCCTACTACATAATTATAGGTTAGGTGGCTCCTTTTATGCATCTTCATATACACACTACAAGCACATCCTAACACAATCACCCTCATCCTCACATACAGTATATACACACAATACTATCCACATCACAAACATACCTTCACACAATCACTCCCATCCTCACATACAGTACTGTATAATACACTCCCTCACACACAATACTATCCACACCACAACCTACCTTCACACAACCACTCCCATCCTCACATACAGTACTGTATAATACACTCCCTCACACACAATACTATCCACACCACAAACATACCTTCACACAACCACTCCCATCCTCACATACAGTACTGTATAATACACTCCCTCACACACAATACTATCCACACCACAAACATACCTTCACACAACCACTCCCATCCTCACATACAGTACTGTATAATACACTCCCTCACACACAATACTATCCACACCACAAACATACCTTCACACAACCACTCCCATCCTCACATACAGTACTGTATAATACACTCCCTCACACACAATACTACCCACACCACAAACACTCCTGTACACAAACATCCTCATCATCACATACGGTATATACACTCCCTCACACACAACACAACACAGCCCACAAACACATCCTCACACAATGACATTCATCGGGGAGATTGTAGACACCAATCGAGCAGAGCAATACCCAGGGGATGCCTCATAGGCATGTGATAAGGAGTTGCTGGAATTTTGGTTTCATTTCTCTGGCCTCCCTCGCTGTTTCCGTGTGTATTTCGCCTACACAGAGAGTAATCCAGCTAGCTCTCACAAACACCTCCTCCTCCTATCAATTTCACTACACTAAACAACCACACCACACTTCTTTCGAATATACCAAAAAACACATTTTTGAAGATGACCACCAACTGCCCTTAATTTGGTTCTATCACTCTTTCAACTTTGAGGGAAACACTTGTTACAGGCAGCTTTGCCTTTTGTCTCGCTCATAAAAAAAAACTCACATACAATATGATATACACTCCCCACACACACAATGATACCCACACCACAAACACTGTTTCACACAACACAATACAACCCACAAACACTAACTAACACACAGCATAACACAACCCACAAACACTCTTTCTCACAACGCAATACAACACATCACAGCCACCAAAACCTTTCAACATACCCCTCATTAAAATATATATATACATAAAACACATAAATATAATAAATAAATACAATATAATAAAAGCTTTCTTCCCAAGCAGTGATAGGGTAGCGACTGTCCATAAAGAAGAGTGCATTACTTCCATTAGTCTACCACATCATACAATACCACACACCATAAATAGACACTCACTTAATCACTCTCAGTCACACTCATTCTCATTCACACAACCACTCCCATCAGAAACACACTCTCACAATGTTCACCTATACACATACACTCCCCCACAACAGACCAAACCACATCACAGCCACCAAAAGCTCTCCATTAACAAAACAAGAAAAAAAGACAAAAACAAAAATCGGTAGCAGTGGTGTGGTGGGGACTGTCCATTAAGCAGGGTGCATTACTTCCATTAGTGTACCACATCATACAATACCACATACCATAAATAGACTCTCACACAATCACTCTCAATCACACACACACACACACACACACACACACACACACACACAGCCCGTAGCCTAGTAGGTAGAGCTCTCGTCTCACACACGAGGGGTCGGGGGTTCAATCCCCGGCCGGGCGGAGACAAATTGGGCTTGTCTCCTTTCATGTGTTAGCCTCAGTTCACCTAGCTGTAAATAGGTCCCTGGAATAAGTGGACGACGTTGTGACGTCCCATCTGGGGTTAGCAAAAATGGTACAAGGCGAGATGGGTATCATGTGGTTCACCTAAGCTGATGGCTACCTAAGCCTTTGGGCGAGACGGTACCGTCTATAGTGAGAATGGTACCATACAGATCCACCCTAAGCCTTCGTTTCCGATGTCGCCAATTGGCTAAAAATACAGACTACACACACATCCACAGCCATTCCAACGATACATATAACACCTACACATATAGGAGGGGGGAAATAACGAGCATGCTCACTCCCGCAATACAACTAGAGTAAGTACACACAAGCAAGCAAATCGCTCCCATTACACATACCACAATCCCCTCCACAAACACTCTCTCCCACAACTCAACACACAACATCACAGCCACCAAAAGATCTCCACATACACCATTACAGAACAAGTAAAAACACCAAAAAGAGAGAGTTTAAAAAAAAAAAAAAAAAAAAAAAAAAAAAAAAAAAAAAAAAGGTCTCCCTCCGTAGCAGTGGTGGTGGTGGGGTAGGGTCTGTCCATAAAGCAGGGTGCATTACTTCCATTAGTCTCCCGGGCATAGCGGAGTTGACCAGCGAGACCGGGACACTAAAAGCTGGCTTGTGGTGGAGAGAGAGAGGGGAGAGGGGACAGGAAGGGTAAGGAGAGAGTGGGGTGATAGGGAGTGGGGAGCAAGGGTGAGGGGAGGAGTCGGGTGTGTGGGAGAGGGAAAGGGCGGGGAGAGTGGGTGTGTGGGAGAAAGGGTAAGGGGAGAGAGTGGGTGTGTGGAAGAGGGAAGGAAAGGGCAAGGGAGGAGCGAGGGGAGAGTGGGTGTGTGGGAGAGGGAATGAAGGGTAAGGGAGAGTGGGTGTTGGGGGAGGGGAAGGAAGGGTAAGGCGGAGAGCGGTGTGTGTGGAGAGGGAAGAAGGGTAAGGGGAGAGTGGGCGTGTGGAGAGGGAAGGAAGGTTAAGGGGAGAGAGAGGGGAGAGTGGGTGTGCGGAAGAGAGGTAGGAAGGGTATGGAGGGAGTCGGGGGAGAGTGGGTGTGTGGGAGAGGGAAGGAAGGGTAGGGGAGAGCGGGGAGTGGTTAGAGGGAAGGAAGGGTAAGGGGGAGAGAGAGAGGGAGGGTGGGTGTGATGGAGAGGGGAGGAAGGTAAGGGGAGAGAGAGAGGGGAGAATGGGTGTGTGGGAGAGGGGAGGAAGGGTAACGGGAGGAGGAGAGGGGGTGTGTGGGAGAGGGGAAGGGTAAGTGGGACGTTGTGTGTGGGGAGAGAGAAGGAAGGGTAAGGGGAGAGAGTGGGTGTGTGGGAGAGAGAAGGAAGGGTTAGGGGAGAGTGGGTGTGTGGGAGAGGGGAGGAAGGTTAGGGGAGAGCGGGTGTGTGGGAGAGGGAATGAAGGGCAAGGGGAGAGTGGGTGTGTGGGAGAGGGAAGGAAGGGTAAGGGGAGAGTGGGTGTGTGGAAGAGGGAAGGAAGGGCAAGGGGAGAGTGGGTGTGTGGGAGAGGGAATGAAGGGTAAGGGGAGAGTGGGTGTGTGGGAGAGGGAAGGAAGGGTAAGGGGAGGCGGAGTGTGTGGGAGAGAGGGAAGGAAGGTAGAGGGAGTGAGTGTGTTGGAGGAGAGGGAAGGAGGGTAAGGGGAGAGGGAGGGGAGAGTGGGTGTGCGGAAGAGGGTAGGAAGGGTAAGGGGAGAGCGAGGGGAGAGTGGGTGTGTGGGAGAGGGAAGGAAGGGTAAGGGGAGAGCTGTGTGTGGAGGAGAGGAAAAGGGTAGGGGAGGCGTGGAGTGGTAGAGGGAAGAGGGTAAGGGGAGAGTGGGTGTGTTGGAGAGGGAGAGGAAAGGTAAGGGGAGGAGAGAGAGAGAGGGGGAGAATGGGTGTGTGGGAGAGGGAGGAAGGGTAAGGGGAGAGGGAGTGGGTGTGTGGGAGAGGGGGATGAAGGGTAAGTGGAGAGTGGGTGTGTGGGAGAGAGAAGGAAGGGTAAGGGGAGAGTGGGTGTGTGGGAGAGAGAAGGAAGGGTAAGGGGAGAGTGGGTGTGTGGGTGAGAGAAGGAAGGGTTAGGGGAGAATGGATGTGTGGGAGAGGGGAGGAAGGTTAGGGGAGAGTGGGTGTGTGGGAGAGAGAAGGAAGGGCAAGGGGAGAGTGGGTGTGTGGGAGAGAGAAGGAAGGGTAAGGGGAGAGTGGGTGTGTGGGAGAGGGGAGGAAGGTTAGGGGAGAGTGGGTGTGTGGGAGAGAGGAGGAAGGTTAGGGGAGAGAGAAGGAAGGGTAAGGGGAGAGTGGGTGTGTGGGAGAGGGAAGGAAGGTTAGTGAGGTGGGTGTGGGAGAGAGAAGGAAGGGTAAGGGGAGAGTGGGTGTGTGGGAGATGGGAGGAAAGTTAGGGGAGAGTGGGTGTGTGGGGGAGAGAAGGAAGGGTAAGGGGAGAGTGGGTGTGTGGGAGAGGGGAGGAAGGTTAGGGGAGAGTGGGTGTGTGGGAGAGGGGATAGGAAGGGTAAGGAATGAGAAAGGGGGGAGAGTGGGTGTGTGGGAGAGAGAAGGAAGGGTAAGGGGAGAGTGGGTGTGTGGGAGAGGGGAGGAAGGGTAAGGAATGAGAGAGGGGGGAGAGTGGGTGTGAGGGAGAGAAGGAAGTTAAGGGGAGTGGGGTGTGGGGAGAGAGAGAAAGAAGGGTAAGGGGAGAGTGGGTGTGTGGGAGAGGGGAGGAAGGTTATGGGAGAGTGGGTGTGTGGGAGAAGGGATAGGAAGGGTAAGGAATGAGAGAGGGAGGAGAGTGGGTGTGTTTGGGAGAGGGAAGTAAGGGTAAGGAGAGAGAAGGGAGAGGGGAGGAAGGTTAGGGGAGAAGGGAGGAAGGTTAAGGGGAGAGAGAGAGGGAAGAGTGGGTGTGTGGGAGAGGGGAGGAAAGGTAACGGGAGAGTGGGTGTGTGGGAGAGGGAAGAGAGGAAGGAAGGAAAGAGGAGAAGGTGTGGAAAGGGTGTGGGGCTAGAACGGTGGGGGGAGAGAAACGTAGGAGGATAGCGAGGTGGGTGGCGTAGGCGTTTGAGAGAGAGAGAGAGAGAGGAGGAGGAGAGAGAGAGAGAGAGAGAGGGAGAGAGGAGAGACGAGAGAGATGAGAGAGGAGAGGGAGAGAGAGAGAGAGGGGGAGAGGAGAGAGGAGATGGAGAGAGAGAGAGAGAGGAGAGAGAGAGAGGAGAGAGAGATGAGAGGAGAGAGAGAGAGAGAGAGAGAGAGATGGGGGGGGGGGGGCAGAGAGAGAGTGGTGGGTAAGAGGGGGGGAGGCAGGGGCGGGGGCAGCCAGAGAGAGGGGTGGGTAAGAGGGGTGGGTAAGAGGGGGAGGCAAGAGAACTATTTGAGCACCAGAAAAAGTAGCGTAGGTGTAGGTGTGTGTTTGGAACTGTTTGTTAGGCGTGTGTGTGTGTGTATATATATTAGGGAGGGGCGTGTTTGTGTGTGTGTGTGTGGCAGGGGGGGGGGGGAGGGAGGGGGGGGGTTGTCTGCTTAGTGGTGTTTGTATTTTGATGTGTATTACTGTAGTGTGTGTGTATGAAAGACAGAGAAACGTATTGACAGTATACATACACTGTTGCCCAAAATAATTTGAGATTATTGTTCGGTTTTATGTAATAAAGGAAACTAGTTTGGGTAATATTGCAGTTCATGGCGCACAGGTATTTTGAAATTATAATTAGTTTTTTCTACGATTGCTCCAATTTTGACATTCATTGCTGTAGGAAATTACTAGTTTTGGAGATATGACACCTCCATCCTAACAGAGGGAAGAGTTTGGGAATGTGGGGTTTTCTCAACCTGACCAAAGTCCACGCAAGAACAGTGAAAACAATGATATCCCAGCATCTGCATAATCTTACCTAACCTATCCTAGTTGTTCATGCTGGGGCCTGACGCCCCCAGACCCACACGCGATAGATAGATGTGGACGTAATTTTCGAGCACAGTCTAGACAAACAGCTTATGAGGAAGAGTGGCGGTGCCGTATATAGGGAAAGTATTTTTATTTTCGTATGTATTCACTCATAATACATTTCAGCCATAAAACACATATATGCCAATTATGTATATGTTATTACAGACCTATTAGGCACATAAAGATCAACGGGACTACTGATGACCCAAAAGATAATATACTGTATAACTTTATTAGTAACAACCATCGGAATTATTTTTTGGTATACTGTAGATTATCATCTTTTGGACCGACAATAGTATAATCGATCTTTAAGTGCCTAATAGGTCTGCTATAGCTTATACTTCATTGCTATATAGGTAATTAAGAGCTGACAAGTATTGCAAGGAAGTTATATAAGTAAATAACAACACTCTATAAGTCATTCGGTCAATATGTATTTTAGGTCACATGGGTTTTTACTTTTATCATCCTTTCTTTCATCAGTTCTTTGATTGATTAGTGTGTATTAAGGTGTTTTTTTCTTCTGCAAATGCATTTTTACCTATTATTTACCAATATTAAGACTTGCCCCCCAAAAACCACATTTTGTCATTAACCTAACCTAACCTGACCCCCACTGGTCTTACCATGGATCTAGATGATGACT
>CM064522.1:35292589-35295089 GCA_032716605.1 Paralithodes platypus
TAGAAGTGGAGTGGTTGCATTGAGGCAGTTGGATAAAATTCAAAATAAAGCTATTAGATTAATCAATAACCCTGCAATCACACAGGACCTTCCTACATTATACATACGAAGAAACGTTGCATCCCTTGCATTATTCTACAGATATTTTCACAGCAATTGTTCCGAAGAACTTGCTTCAATTGTGCCGCTTCTCCACATCTTTCCCCGTAGAACTAGGGCAGCTTGAGAGAGCCCATGAATTACACTTTCTCCTCCACAATGCAGAACTTCTGCTTATCAGATTCCATTTATCTCCAGAGCTACTTACTCTTTGAATTCACTTCCCTCGAATTGCTTTCCACAAACTTACAATTTACAAATGTTTAAATCCAGTTGTTACAAACATTTTATGAATGGAGGATGCCTTTAGGCACATGGACCTTTTTGTTTTATCTGTGTTTTTCCTTCCTCCGTTCATTGTCTCTTAAAAAAAAAAAAAAAAAAAAATATATATATATATATAATATACCTAAGGTTCACCTAAGGTTGTGTTCGCCACTCTCCTAGCAGCACCGAGGAGCGCGTCGCCCCTCGTATATGTATATATATATATATATAGAGAGAGAGAGAGAGAGAGAGAGAGAGTGCGAGAGATGAATGACACGAAAAGGTGGGAGGAAACTATTGGTATGTGTAAAGTGTGTGTGTGCGTGTGCGTGTGTGTGTGTGTCTGTGTGTGTGTGACATTCTCTTGTTGTGACGGACACTTCCTACTTTTAATCTCTCTCACTGTCACTCTCTCGTGCTCTCTCTCTCTCTCTTTCACTCACTCTCACTCTCTCTCTCTCTCTCTCAGACACACGCTCTCATAAAACAGAACAGACTCTCTCTTACACACACACACACACACACAACAACCAACATGCCCCATATCTTCCCTACACTCGTCATCGAACCTGCACACCACGATTACAACTCAAGTATCCCCCCCCCCCCCCAATAAACAAATCTACGGCTTCCACTCCTAATAGTTGACAGTAGTGTGGGTGGGTGGTAGGGGGTAGGGGGCGGCGGGTAGACAATACAAAGATAATATATAGTCTACGGTATTGTTGAGCCTGTAGTAGTGTTGGGTAGGTTGGGTTATAATATATATATATATATATATATATATATATATATATATATATATATATATATATATATATATATATCTGGTACACCATAGCCATGTTGTGGTGAAGGTGTGAGCGGGTGAGGTAACGTGATACTATTGTGTTCAAAAGGGGACATACAGTATATAGTCATACACACATACATACATACAATCATGCATGCATACATACATACATGCATACATACATACAATCATACACACATACAGTAGGTCTAAAAACAGTCAAACATACATACATACATACATATAATACACAGGTAGAGAATGTGTAAACTAGAAAATATAAGGTGATATTAGAAGCAGGTCACAGAGAGGTAAGGTGATACTATGGGTGGGAAGAGGGGGGGGGGGTGGCTGGGGTGACTCTATTCTACAGGTGTCATAGGTCACGGGGAAGGTATGGGGTGTCGTGGGCGGGTCACAGGGGGTGGGGGGGAGGGGTGGGGGTGGGGGGGGGGGGGCGGGGGGGGCGGGGGGGGGGTGCGGGGCAGTCTTAACCCTTTCTCTACCACGATATCATTCCCAGGGCCACGAACCTCTCGATATCAAGGGTTTAAGACTTTTAACACAAGGGCACCATTGTTTTTTATATTTATAGCTATCGATAGACGATTTGTTCAGGTTAAGGGGGTGCCACACGCGAGCTGTTATTTATCATTTGCCTGGGTCAACTTTGAGAGAGAGTGTTACATAGAGTTACATATATACACAGACTGCACATACCTTGAGGTCCCTACTAAGCAGTCCGGACGTAATGCTAAAATAGATTTTGCTACAAAGTGGGAGGCAAGGATATCAAAGCAGAAGGCTCTCTACCCACCCACCACTCCCTCCGACCATTGGTCGGCATGAAATTATAGTTGGGGAAACAAATCCCCCAGCAGAATAAGAAAAACTTCTACTAGGAAATTCATAGTACAGAATGATGAAATAGAGAGAGTGAGAGTGAGAGTGAGAGTGAGTGAGTGAGTGAGTGAGTGAGTGAGTGGGAGTGAGTGGGAGTGAGAGAGAGGTAGCCTATAGGACCAATCAGTGAGCGAGACCAATATTGGCAAAGCACTCTTGAGATGACTATGGCCCCCTACCCTTCCATTATAAAGATATTATACACAACAAATTATACGCAGATACCGATAGATGTGGATAGACAAAGATATATATTGGTGCAAACTCAACAGAACAGGTAGATAGATAGATAGATAGATAGATAGATAAACAATAACCAGTGTTCTTCAGAGCTATCTCAGTACATACCCCCTCCCTTGCGGCGAGTGCGAGGCACCCGTCTTTCAACAGTTCCACTCCTATTCTGTCCGAGAATTGGCAAAATTTCTTAGTCTTTAT
>CM064522.1:35300089-35317589 GCA_032716605.1 Paralithodes platypus
GCGATAGCGAGCCTGTAAGTTTAGAAGGAACCGGCCTTCAGCCGGGAAATTTTTCTACCGAAAAATGTACAAATTTATCTTGAAAGGGGGTCTATGGGGCGTTTTTTTTAAAGCTTGATGGAGGTCTAGCGAGGAAACTCAATAATAAATGACTATATAGACCAAAATACAAACACTACCCCCTTATGACGTCTGTAGAGACAGGTAGGTAGATGCTCTGAAGCCAATAAGGATAGGGTACAGTCGGCCCCATTAGTTTGTACCCACGCCAGGGTTTGGTGTATGGAAGGAAACATAGTATTATTATGTTTTTTTTACACCAACCAACTTCACATCTATACTCAATTAACCCCTTCAGACTCATATGACTCAGAGGTTGCCAGATTAGCAATAAGAAATAGTTCTCCCACTCTTATAATTACCTCTCCAAAATTAGTTTTCTGCCCACAGCTAACTCAAAGACAACTGCAGAGGTTGAAGTAACTAATCTAAAGGTTTCTAAATACCCCTGATGGTAACAAAGGTTTTAAAGTATCCCCAATAGGCTGACAATCGCGTCATATGTGGGAGAGGGTTAATGAAATCATCAAATACATGTGGCACTCCGTGGACTCGAACCCAGGATACTCGCATGGAAATTCCTCGCACTATGCATTAACCTACAATAATAATTTGCTACAAAACTGTTAATTGGGCAAAATATTTAGCTATTGCATAAGAAAATACACTTCTAATTAAATCAAACTTATTATTCTTCCACACATAAAATCCTGGCGTGTATGAAAATTAATGTGGTCAACTGTACCTTCTACCAGGGTCCAAAGAATGCCTTCTACACTAAGTCAGGGCCAGGTAGGGTACGGTAGTGGTCTTAACCCTATCTGGTGCGAGGAGGATTTCTTTTGAGGACATCTCACCTCATTACGGCGATAATAAGACGGTTTACCCCTCCAGGTGTTGATTTTTTCTGGGCGAGCGATAGTGATTCTGCATTGTTTAAGTGGAGGTTTTTAGTTGATTCCCTAGACTTCCATCAAGCTTAAAATTACTCCCCCTAGACCCCCTTTCAAGATAAATTTGTAAATTTTTCGGTAGAAAAATTTCCCGGCCGAAGGCCGGTTCCCCTTAAATTACAGGCTCGCTATCGCTCGCCAGGATAAAATCGACACCTAAATGGCACGAAAGGTCTTAATATGGGGTGAAAGTTCTTAAAATCGCTAAACTAATGGGGCAAACATTTTATAATATCAAAAGCAATGGGGCTAAACATGAGGAAGAAAGGGGTCAAGAAAAAAATCCCTCACGTGGATATCTCCCCTTAAGGCTACCTAGCTATACAACCAACTATTGTAACTGCATATGTACAGTAGAGGGCAATACATATGTACAGTAGAGGGCAATACATATGTACAGTAGAGGGCAATACATATGTACAGTAGAGGGCAATACATATGTACAGTAGAGGGCAATACATATGTACAGTAGAGGGCAATACATATGTACAGTAGAGGGCAATACATATGTACAGTAGAGGGCAATACATATGTACAGTAGAAGGCAATACATATGTACAGTAGAGGGCAATACATATGTACAGTAGAGGGCAATACATATGTACAGTAGAGGGCAATACATATGTACAGTAGAGGGCAATACATATGTACAGTAGAGGGCAATACATATGTACAGTAGAGGGCAATACATATGTACAGTAGAGGGCAATACATATGTACAGTAGAGGGCAATACATATGTACAGTAGAGGGCAATACATATGTACAGTAGAGGGCAATACATATGTACAGTAGAGGGCAATACATATGTACAGTAGAGGGCAATACATATGTACAGTAGAGGGCAATACATATGTACAGTAGAGGGCAATACATATGTACAGTAGAGGGCAATACATATGTACAGTAGAGGGCAATACATATGTACAGTAGAGGGCAATACATATGTACAGTAGAGGGAAATACATATGTACAGTAGAGGGCAATACATATGTACAGTAGAGGGCAATACATATGTACAGTAGAGGGCAATACATATGTACAGTAGAGGGCAATACATATGTACAGTAGAAGGCAATACATATGTACAGTAGAGGGCAATACATATGTACAGTAGAGGGCAATACATATGTACAGTAGAGGGCAATACATATGTACAGTAGAGGGCAATACATATGTACAGTAGAGGGCAATACATATGTACAGTAGAGGGCAATACATACCGGCCAAGTCTAGTAAAATGTAACAAGAATTAAATTACTATGTAAGGTTATAAATGTATGTAAAATGAACGGGAATGGTGACGGTCTGATAACAAGAACAATTGCTCAAACAGGATCTGGAAATAGATACATTTAAAGAAACAAATGAAATAGTTAAGAA
The DNA here is from genome assembly GCA_032716605.1 of Paralithodes platypus. Lineage (NCBI taxonomy): Eukaryota > Metazoa > Arthropoda > Malacostraca > Decapoda > Lithodidae > Paralithodes > Paralithodes platypus. The sequence continues at coordinate 35,302,485 of CM064522.1, forward strand.
AATCAATGGAGTATTCTGGTTGATCCCGGAAACTTGATACCTTCTACTGTACTTCATATTTCTAACTCTACCATCGTCTATTATACCAATCCCAAATATCCTCCCAGTTTAACCTCTAAAAAATCTTCCCTACAAACATCCCCATTCCTCCACAACACAACAACAATATTAACTTCCTAACTTTACTCTAGCTATCGTATCGTATCGTATCGTATCGTATCGTATCGTATCGTATCTACATGTGTTAAGGGGAGATCTCCATTTGAGGGAATTTTTTCTTGACCCCCTTCTCCCTCATGTTTAGCCCCATTGCTTTTGAGATTTTAAGACGTTCTCCCATTAGTTTGGCTATTTTAAGAACTTTCACCCCATTTATGTCACTTTTAAGACCTTCCGGGACATTTTTCTACCGAAAAATGTACAAATTTATCTTGAAAGGGGGTCTAGGGGGTGTAATTTTAAGCTTGATGAAAACGTAGGGAACAAACTAAATACCTCCCCTTAAAATAATGCCAAGATTCGGACACCCACTTAATGCCTTTCCTCCTTTCCGTATAATACATGACCATATTTGAGAGAGGTGTGGATCTCTCTGCCCTCCCTAACTCCACCTGTCACACTTCCACAGCCTAGTCATTATGGTGTATATGGTCGAGCCTTAGGACACGATGGTCGACCCTTCTTACCTGGTGGAGTCCTATCTCATCTAAGTGTGGCCTTTTTGGATCTCCTTGTTCACCCAATTTTACGATTTTAAGACGTTTCGACCTATTAGTATGGTGATTATAAAACGTTCCGTTCCATTCAGAGGTCATTTTGTATTGGGCGAGCGATAGCAAGCCTGCGATTTAAGAGAATCCGGCCTTGGGCCAAGACATTTAACTATCGAAAAATTTACAAAATCAACCTGAAAGGAAGTCGTGGGTTTTAGCTTGAAAGAGAGTAGTGTTTATTTGTACATATTGATTGGTTTATTTTTGTTTTTTAAGTTAAAGGGTCAAACTAGAAATAAAGTACTCGAAATTATCAAAAAGAACTATCTCTCACACTTCCACAAGCTCTAGTCATTATGGTTATACAGACGAACCTTAGGGGGTCAGAACAAAATAAATAAAAAATCACCAAAGTACTAGGGCGAACGTCTCAATACAAATGGGGCTAAACATATGGGAGAAGGGTGTCCAGAAAAAATCACCAAACTAATACGGCAAACGTCTTAAAATCTCAATACAAATGGGGCTAAACATGAGGGAGAAGGGGGTCCAGGAAAAAACATCCCTTAACCCCTTCTGTACCGGCGACGTCCTTTCAACTTTATTCTGGCTACTATTATACGATTTTATTCAGTTTCTTAAGGGGAGGTATTTAGTTTGTTCCCTAGACCTCCAGCAAGCTTAAAATTACACCCCCTTGAGTCCCTTTCAAGATTAATTTGTACATTTTTCGGTAGAAAATTTTCCCGGCCGAAGGCCGTTTCCTCTTAAGTTACAGGCTCGCTATCGCTCGCCAGGATAAAATCGACACCTGAATGGCACGAAAGGTCTTAAAATGGGGTGAAAGTTCTTAAAATCGCCAAACTAACGGGGCGAACGTTTTATAATATCAAAAGCAATGGGGCTAAACATGAGGGAGAAAGGGGTCAAGAAAAAAATCCCTCAAGTGGAGATCTCCCCTTAAGGGCCTCCAACAATTAACAGGCTTCGAACTATCTCACTTAACCCTCTCTACTACCACAGCTCCTTCTTAAACTGCACACAATTGTCTCATATAGCTAGATAAAAATGGAAAAGACGTCGCTGGTAAGGAAAGGGTTAAGAGTTCCATTGTTTCTTGTTGACAGTTTGGTCATTATATGATTTATAAGGATAGATATTATGATGGGGTAGCTTTCTCTAGTCCTTCCCACCTTCTAACCAGGGGTGATTGGTATCTTTGGGGGCAGCCTGGTTATATCCACACACACACACACACACACACACACACACACACACACACACACATACATACATACACACACATACATACATACACACACACGCAAACACAAACACATACACACACACACACACAACCCTTAGAGCTATTTCCACACCTACTTAGAGTATTGCAAGGCAGGTATTTGTGATGTGGAGGAGAACAATAGGTTTATATTTGTGATGTGGAGGAGAACAATAGGTTTATATTTGTACCTCTCCTGTATTCTCTAACTTCCCGGAGACAAAAGTATTCATCTAATTCGGAATGTAAGGGTTAGAAGATATTATATTCCCAAGACTTCCCAAACTTGACTAATTCCTTTAACGTGACGATAGTGCGTTTAGTTTGCTTGGGAAACAGATTAACTTGCTCATGTAGTAATGTACACCCTATGTGGTGGATTGTGTTCTTTTATTTAATAATTTTCATTTTAGTAAGCGTTGTTTCCACATAGCGATTTTGATAATTTAATTTGACTTTATATTGTCCTTGTCCCAATTTTGGTTTGTTTAGTTTGCAAGTTTTACATTTTAATTAGCTGTCTATAAGTAACACCCCGTTCTTTAGCATTAATCTCAAATACAAACCCCAATGTACCTGAATAAACTAATGATAAATAAATACTAGATTATATTCCAGCTGGTGGGAATTTGAATCTCTTATAGCGTCTGATTCCTCGATTATAAATGGAAAGATATGATACTTCTATGTCTCTGCGTCATATTGTTGGAAAGATATGATACTTCTATGTCTCTGCGTCATATTGTTGGAAAGATATGATACTTCTATGTCTCTGCGTCATATTGTTGGAAAGATATGATACTTCTATGTCTCTGCGTCATATTGTTGGAAAGATATGATACTTCTATGTCTCTGGGTCATATTGTTGCCAAGTGTTCATGATTAGCATCATATATCCCTACAAAATGTACGGATTAGCCGAGTAATCAGGATGTAGAGATACCAATTTACCATCGACTTGAAATAATCCCACTATAGTCATTATGGAACTGTCTTGATAGCGTAATGCGTAAGTGCGCGGAATTTCGATGTGAGTATCCTAAGTTCGAGTCCTTGGAGTGTCACGTGTATTTGTTGATTTCATTAATTGAGTTTAGAGGTGAAGTTGGTTGGTGGTTAATACATAATAATTGATTCAGTTTGTGAAATACTGTAGCTCGTAAATTCCATGGTTACAAAATAGCCCTATTCCCACTCTAGTTAAGGTGATTTATGTAGGTACGATGGTCAACCCTTCTCTAGGCCTTCCAACCCTTTACACCCTTTCAGTACATCATCACGAGGCATATTCTTTCACATTTTCTGGCTGTTATTCGACTATAATATTACTATAATATTTAGTTGAGGAAAGAGCTGTGGTCGTCAGGAGCATAATTGAAATAAATAATACCGGTTTGATTGGTGGAGGTCCTTCCTAAGCTGCATAACATCGTCTACTGTTAGCAAGAAAACAATGATAAAATGACGCCAGTTACTCCAAAAGGGTAGAAACTAGCCACTCTAGTTAATATGATGTATAGGGACGATGGTCAACCCTTATAACGGCCCTCCAACCATTTGAACTGGAGATTTATATAGGCAATATTTGTACACATTTGTTTTTCATATATATATATATATATATCATTCTTAGTTTCCACCCAAGACCTTCATCAAGCTTTAAAAAATATCCCCCCTCCCCCCCAATCCCTCCTTCGAGATAAATTAGTACATTTTTGGGTAGAACATTTATCCTAAATTACAGGTTCGCTATCACTCGCCAAGACAAAACAAATCGACACCTTAATTGAACAAAGTCTTAACATCGCCAAACAAATGGGGCTAAACATGAGTGAAAAGGGGGTCCAGAAAAAAAAGAAACTCCCCTTAACCCATGGAGGTAAGATATAAGCTTAACCAGACTGTTTTTTGTCAGGAGTGATAGTCATCTGTGGGACAGCCTTGTTAGCCCCACTACACCTGTTCTTTAAACACATACACACACCTGTTTGGGGTTTACTAATCTAGGGGTTTGTAAGCTGGGAAAACGTATCTGGTATTTTATATATAGTATACTTACAATACAAGTTATATATATATATATATCTATATATATATATATATATATATATATATATAAAATAATATATATATATGATATATATATATATATAATACTGATTATATATATATATATATATAAACTCTACTAGATATATATATATATATATAAGATTAGATATATATATATATATATATACTAGTTTAATTACCATACCTAACCTATCATATCCTTAACCAAACCGAATACAAAGTGTGGCGAAACAACTCCAGTGGAAGCGAAGGTACTAGAGGACAAAAAAAAAAAAAAATCTCCTCACACTAGCCAATTTACATAGCTACTGTTTATATAATGCTGCAGCCACACACACACACACACACACACACACACACACACAGTAATTTACATAGGCTAGTTAATGTTTATATAATCCTGCACAGTAAATCATATATGGACTGAAGAGAGTTTATGCTAAGCTCCAAACACACACACACACACACACAATATAGCCACTGTTTCCATAATCCTACCCAGTCCATCATATAAGGACTATAGACGGTTTATGCTAAGCTCCCGTTCTACACATAACAATGCCAAGAGATTAAGGGGAGGTTTCTAGTTTGTTTCCTACTCCTCCAGTAATCTTAAAATTTCACCCCCTTGACCCCCTCTCAAGATAAATTTGTACATTTTTCGGTAGAAAAATGTCCCGGCCGAAGGCCGATTACTCTTAAATTGCAGGCTCACTATCGCTCGCCAGGATAAAATCAACACCTAAATGGCAAGAAAGGTCTTAAAATTAACAGAATGGGACGAAAATTCTTAAAATCACCAAACTAATGGGGAAAACGTCTTAAAATCTCAAAAGCAAAGGGGCTAGACATGAGGGAGAAAGGGGTCAAGAAAAAAGTCCCTCAAGTGGAAATCTCTCCTTAAGAGGGATGTTTATTTCTCTGTGTTTTAGGAGGAACCACCCTTCGGCCGGGACATTTAGGAGGAACCACCCTTCGGCCGGGACATTTAGGAGGATCCACCCTTCGGCCGGGACATTTAGGAGGATCCACCCTTCGGCCGGGACATTTAGGAGGAACCACCCTTCGGCCGGGACATTTAGGAGGATCCACCCTTCGGCCGGGACATTTAGGAGGATCCACCCTTCGGCCGGGACATTTAGGAGGAACCACCCTTCGGCCGGGACATTTAGGAGGAACCACCCTTCGGCCGGGACATTTAGGAGGAACCACCCTTCGGCCGGGACATTTAGGAAGGAGGAACCACCCTTCGGCCGGGACATTTAGGAGGAACCACCCTTCGGCCGGGACATTTAGGAGGAACCACCCTTCGGCCGGGACATTTAGGAGGATCCACCCTTCGGCCGGGACATTTAGGAGGAACCACCCTTCGGCCGGGACATTTAGGAGGAACCACCCTTCGGCCGGGACATTTAGGAGGATCCACCCTTCGGCCGGGACATTTAGGAGGAACCACCCTTCGGCCGGGACATTTAGGAGAACCACCCTTCGGTCGGGACATTTGTCTACCGAAAATGTACACTCGACCAAAAAAAAAAAAAAAAAATTTACACTAACGCTCTAAACATTGTGGAAGTGGGTCGGAATCCTATGATAATTACCTCACAATCGTATGTTTCACCCGATTCATTCCGTTCACACTAGATTATTTACAGCTCACCAGTGTAAAGATTGTGTTTTGGTCGAGTGTACATATATATATCTTGAAGGGGGATCCGGGGGTTGCTTATTTAAGGGGAGGTATTTAGTTTGTTCCCTACACCTCCAGCAAGCTTAAAATTACACCCCCTTGAGTCTCTTTCAAGATTAATTTGTACATTTTTCGGTAGAAAAATGTCCCGGCCGAAGGCCGTTTCCTCTTAAGTTACAGGCTCGCTATCGCTCGCCAGGATAAAATCGACACCTAAATGGCACGAAAGGTCTTAAAATGGGGTGAAAGTTCTTAAAATCGCCAAACTAATGGGGCGAACGTTTTATAATATCAAAAGCAATGGGGCTAAACATGAGGGAGAAAGGGGTCAAGAAAAAAATCCCTCAAGTGGAGATCTCCCCTTAAATTTGATGGAGGTCTAGGGAGGAAACTAGAAAACTAATCAATAAAGTAACAAATCGACAAAAATATGAACCATCCCCCCCTTAACCCTTTCATTACCGGTTCCGTCCATTTAAATGTATTCTGGCTCCTAATAGACAATTGTATTCAGTTTGAAAAGGGCCTCCAGCCATTTACACGCTTCGAACCACCCCATTTACACGCTTCGAACCACCTCATTTACACGCTTCGAACCACCTCATTTACACGCTTCGAACCACCTCATTTACACGCTTCGAACCACCTCAATTAACTCCTTTTACTACCACATAGCCTTCTTAAGAGGAGGTTTTTAGTTGATTCCCTAGACTTCCATTAAGCTTAAAATTACTCCCCCTAGACCCCCTTTCAAGATAAATTTGTACATTTTTCGGTAGAAAAATGTCCCGGCCGAAGGCCGGTTCCCCTTAAATTACAGGCTCGCTATCGCTCGCCAGTAAAAAAATGACGCCTAAATGGCACGAATGGTCTTAAAATTGACAGAAATGGGGCGAGGGTTCTTAAAATCGCCAAACTAATGGGGAGAGCGGCTTAAAATCTCAAAAGCAATGGGGCTAAACATGAGGGAGAAAGGGGTCCAGAAAAAAATCCTCCAGGTGGAAATCTCCCCTTAAACTGTACGAAATCGTCTAAATATACCGGTAGTTAGAATAAAATTGAAAGCCATTCCGTTCGACAGTATAACCCAAGGATTAGCCCAGTATTATCCCTACTTGGTCCACTCTTTAGGTAGATGAGAGTACCATCATTGTCCAGGGTGGGGCTAGATTCCCCCTGGCTTTCTTGATCACTGCTTTAGATGGGTGGAGGGGGGGGGGGATGGTTTGTAAATTTTGTAAATACCCAGTACTCTTGGATTCACACATACACACACAGATGCAGCTCATAGCCCTACCCACGCTCCGATCATCTCCAACAACACAATCCCACAATTTACCAATCCCACTCCAACCAGGTCCAGCTCTCTAACTCAGGAGTGAACCAATGTTAACAGTTTGTCCTAAGACTTAACAAGTAAACTCTGGAACTCTACTCCTTCCTCCTTCCTATAATATAAACTATTTAGATTCGCGTGTCCAGCCAATTTGACTCGAACTTGCCTAATTGTATTTGATTTTCAGTTAACCCTTTGTCTTAATCTGAATGGACATTCGTTACAGGCAGTCTTGCCTTAAGCCACACACACACACACACACACACACACACACATACACACACACACTATGCTAGACAACCAGATATACCACTTACCTATAGTACCCAAGCAGCCTACCGTTGACCTATAACCCTTCCATTAAGGGGAGATTTCCACTTGAGGGATTTTTTTCTTGACCCCTTTCTCCCTCATGGTTAGCCCCATTGCTTTTGATATTATAAGACGTTCGCCTCATTAGTTTGGCAATTTTAAGAACTTTCGCCCCATTTCTATCAATTTTAAGACTTTTCGTGCCATTTAGGTGTCGATTTTTCCTGGCGAGCGATAGCGAGCCTGTAATTTAAGAGGAACCGGCCTTTGGCCGGGACATTTTTCTACCGAAAAATGTACAAATTTATCTTGAAAGGGAGTCTAGGGGCTATAATGTTAAGCTTGATGGAGGTCTAGCGAACTAACTAAAAACCTCCCCTTAACCAAACCAGGCTCTATCCTTTACACCCTCATCTATCGTTTATGTCCATCAAAGTACTATCATTGTTCCGGGCGTGGCTGGGTACCTCGCCCGCCCACCTGCCTCAATCGCTACCTTTGGAGAGGATCGGTGTAATATTTTAAACTTGCCAATTTTCTGTATGCATTCTTTGGCAGGAAAATCATTGGCTGTACCCCAGGCTAACTAGTCAAGTACTTCTTATATGTTATTAATCGGAGTATATATATATATATGATCCATCTATCTATCTATCTATCTATATGCCAACCTATCTATTTATCTAAACGAACTCTACCTCTACCTAGCTCATAGCATAAGACGAGAGCCAGTTAGTGGAGATGGATGGTCATATATTAAAGGTTCAATTTCGTGGATGTGATATTAGCAGGAAAATCTCAGGGGGCTACTTTAAACATGCTTGGATAATACGCAAATGTGGTGTGACGTCAGAGAGGTCTTGGGTGTTGCTTGTATATACTACACAATATCACACACACACACACACACACACACACACACACACACACACACACACACACACGTACATACATACATAATTAAATTGATAGACAGGTAGACCATTATAAACACAGACACAAACACAGACAGACAGACAGACAAGCCAATTTAACAGACAAACAGACATAGAGATAAACAAAGACACCGCCGGTATATGATGAGGCTTATGGGTGTACAACCCTAATCTGTATTCTTAACAAGGGGTACTACAGGGAGAGGGGGAGAGAGAGAGAGAGAGAGTGAGTGAGTGAGTGAGTGAGAGAGTGAGTGAGTGAGAGAGAGTGAGTGAGTGAGTGAGTGAGTGAGTGAGTGAGAGTGAGTGAGAGAGAGAGAGAGAGAGAGAGAGAGAGATATGAGGGGACAGAAAGCCACTACATAATGGGAAGACACTGGCAGCATACCCGGATTACTAAGGCCCATAGACCATTACAGATGACAGGCACTAACAGCAGTATAAACAAACACAATGACAGCATGACACAACAGACACAATGACAGCATGACACAACAAACACAATGACAGCATGACACAACAAACACAATGACAGCATGACACAACAAACACAATGACAGCATGACACAACAAACACAATGACAGCATGACACAACACACACAATGACAGCATGACACAACAAACACAATGACAGCATGACACAACAAACACAATGACAGCATGACACAACAAACACAATGACAGCATGACACAACAAACACAATGACAGCATGACACAACAAACACAATGACAGCATGACACAACAGACACAATGACAGCATGACACAACAGACACAATGACAGCATGACACAACAAACACAATGACAGCATGACACAACAAACACAATGACAGCATGACACAACAAACACAATGACAGCATGACACAACAGACACAATGACAGCATGACACAACACACACAATGACAGCATGACACAACAAACACAATGACAGCATGACACAACAAAAACACAATGACAGCATGACACAACAAACACAATGACAGCATGACACAACAGACACAATGACAGCATGACACAACACACACCAATGACAGCCTGACACAACAAACACAATGACAGCATGACACAACAAACACAATGACAGCATGACACACAACAAACACAATGACAGCATGACACAACAGACACAATGACAGCATGACACAACACACAATGACAGCATGACACAACAAACACAATGACAGCATGACACAACAAACACAATGACAGCATGACACAACAAACACAATGACAGCATGACACAACAAACACAATGACAGCATGACACAACAAACACAATGACAGCATGACACAACACACACAATGACAGCATGACACAACAAACACAATGACAGCATGACACAACAAACACAATGGCAGCATGACACAACAAACACAATGACAGCATGACACAACAAACACAATGACAGCATGACACAACAAACACAATGACAGCATGACACAACACACACAATGACAGCATGACACAACACACACAATGACAGCATGACACAACAAACACAATGACAGTATGACACAACAAACACAATGACAGCATGACACAACAAACACAATGACAGCATGACACAACAAACACAATGACAACATGACACAACAAACACAATGACAGCATGACACAACAAACACAATGACAGCATGACACAACAAACACAATGACAGCATGACACAAAACAAACACAATGACAGCATGACACAACAAACACAATGACAGCATGACACAACAAACACAATGACAGCATGACACAACAAACACAATGACAGCATGACACAACAAACACAATGACAGCATGACACAACAGACACAATGACAGCATGACACAACAAACACAATGACAGCATGACACAACAAACACAATGACAGCATGACACAACACACACAATGACAGCATGACACAACAAACACAATGACAGCATGACACAACAAACACAATGACAGCATGACACAACAAACACAATGACAGCATGACACAACAGACACTACGACAGATTCACAGACAGATAAATAAAAGTATAGAGATAGATTGACAGATATACAGTAGCGGTAGATATTAAGCTTGATGAAGGTCTAGGAGGATACTAAAGAAAATAATAAAACAAAATACATAAATGAACAAATAAATACGCCCATCTCCCTTTAATACGCCCATCTCCCTTTAATACGCCCATCTCCCTTTAATACGCCCATCTCCCTTTAATACGCCCATCTCCCTTTAATGCGCCCATCTCCCTTTAATACGCCCATCTCCCTTTAATACGCCCATCTCCCTTTAATACGCCCATCTCCCTTTAATACGCCCATCTCCCTTTAATCAAATCTTCAATATGATAGTCATAAAATATAGATACAATACAAAGACAAAAAGACATAGTGAGCATAGGCGACAGGCAAATAACACGACAGACAGACAGACAAACAAACAGACAGACGGACACACAGACAGACAGACACACAGACAAACATATAAACAGACAAACATACAGACAGACAGAGAGAAAGACAGACAGACGCCAGAGATAAGGTCACACATTGGCCAACTTTTGAGAATCATAGGGCACCGTCTGATCGTAAATTGGTTATAACGAGAGAGAGAGAGAGAGAGAGAGAGAGAGAGAGAGAGAGATTTACTTATATACACTGACCACACAGACCTTACGATCCCAGCGAGGTGGTCAGGACATAATTCTAGTAGAGATTGATATAGATAGATATATAGATAGATATCTCTAGAGTATATATATATATATAATATTATATATATATATATATATATATATATATATATATATATATATATATATATATATATATATATATATAGAGAGAGAGAGAGAGACTAACATGACCAGTGAGTGTGTGTGTGTATTCATAGTGTGTGTGTGTGTGTGTGCGTGTACAAGCGGGCTCTGTATACTAATTTTACATTCACACGGCACGCTACTATGTATGTATATATGCAGTGTATGTGTGTGTTTGTTTATATATGTATGTATGTATGTGCGTATATGTCGGTGTAAGAATGCGGACATGATATACGAGATCCTTCACTTTTTGTCAATGTTTTTATTTATTATTATTTTTCTAGTTTCCTCGCTAGACCTCCATCAAGCTTAAAATGAAGCCCCCTGGACCCCCTTTCAAGATAAATTTGTACATTTTTCGGTAGAAAAATGTCCTGGCCGAAGGCCGATTCCTCTTAAATTATAGGCTCGCTATCGCTCGCCAGGAAAAAATCGAGACCTAATTGACAGGAAAGGTCTTAAAATTGACAGAAATGGGGCGAAAGTTCATAAAATCGCCAAACTAATGGGTCTAAAGATGAGGGAGAAGGTGGTCTAGAAAAGCGACTCGTCTCCCCTTAACCCTTAGCAGATTATGACGCATCTTATATCATCAGACGATTGTATACAAGTTAGGAAGGGTCTGTGGGAATCATAGGGGTTACTAAAGACTATCTCAATTAACCCTCTGACTTCCATATTATAATACCCTCCCTAATCTGCCTAAAATCGTTTACTAACAGCCAGACACCAGAGCAGAACAGGTGTAATCGGGTCTGGAAAGGGTTAAGAATGTCTGTTAATTTGGCTACGTCTCCATAACTTATTTATATTTTGTGTTTTTGCAACCACCAATTCACTTCCGCTTCAGTAACGTGGCAGTGATCAGTATTGTTACCATCGTTCTTAAGGGGAGATGATTTTTTCTTGACTCCTTTTTCCCTCGTGTTTAGCCCCATTACTTTTCTAATAAGACGTTCGCCCCATTATTTTGACGATTTTAAGAACCTTCGACCCATTTTTGTCAATGTTAAGACCTTTCCTGCCATTTAGGTGTCGATTTTATCCTGGCGAGCGATAGCGAGCCTGTAATTTAAGAGGAACCGGCTTTCAGCCGGGGCATTTTTCTACCGAAAAATGTACATATTTATCTTGAAAGGGGCTCAAGGGGGTGTAATCTTAAGCTTGATGGATATCCAGAGACCAAACTAAAAACCTCCCCTTAATACCAATAACACTCCAAATGAAATAAACGAATGCATGTGATTCTCCCGGGATTTGAACCCAAGACATTGCATACAGAACTTACACACTCTAACCATTACACCATCAAGACCGTCAGAAAGGTCATCCACATGCTAATCTTACACGTGATACACCAGCATTTCAATCTTACAAGCCTGCCAACATCATCTATAAGTGAGATTGCAAACGCCATTACATTCTATATAAACATTAAGAAATCTCTCTCTCTCTCTCTCTCTCTCTCTCTCTCTCTGTATGTATGTAAATAAACTCTACATAATAATCCCATTAGTACAACAAAGAGTAATTAAGATTCCAAGTTGATCGCATTAATTCAGACGACCATTATACACCGACTCTTCCATCTTGGCCTAATAGCTTGGTTAATTACTCAGCTCATTAGACAAATTAAGCCTTCCAATACACCACGAAGCATTAGTTCAGTTTCTTTGTTTTAACTGGCTAATATATACGAGCCTACTTAAGGGGGGTGACCTGCTTTTTGTTATTTCTGTCCTTTTCTCTTTCTCTGGCTTGTATCCATTCGACCCCATTCAGCCAGCTATTTTAAGACGTTTATCCCCATCTAGGTGTCGATTTCTTCCTGGCGTGCGATAGCGAGCCAGCATTATATGAAATCCGGCTTTGCCGGAGAATTTTTTCTATCGAAAAACACCCCCAGATAAATGTGTAGGCTACTCTAATTGGTCCATAAAACTAACGGGGCCTAAACATGAGGGGGAAGGGGGTCCAGAAAAAACAGTGTACACATTTAAGGTTAATCATTATACACAATGGACTTTAAAAAAAAAAAAAAAAAAAAAATATATAGGATCATTGGATGATGGTTATTTACCTTTCTATCCTTGTATAAGATGGGTTTATCACCACCAATATACCTTTACATGGGTAGGTTATTATGGACACATTAATTACCTTTGTCATGCCCATTATCTTTGACATTGCAGACCGTTTTGTGTAAGGAAAAATAGTTTGGGTGACACTGGGACAAATGCGATTAGAAAACATTATAGGTAGTGCCAGCGAACTTGACAATCATCTTGACCCCTTAACTTCTTATGACTCGAAATAAATTAAATCAATCGGGCTGACGTTTCTATCATTTGGGAAGAGTGCACCAGGCAATAGGTGTGGATATTTACAGCCAGTTTGCTCTAGGCCCTTTTGAGTTACAGAGAGGTCAGGGGTCAAGATTAGTGTCAAGTTCGTTGGCGCTACCTATAGTCAAGGTAATTGATGAAATATACCTGTACACCTGAAGAGCGGTATACACGTAGACCCTGTTGCGTAACCCAGTCGTGTGTCGGTATCAGATTCGGGATACACGGTGATTTATCTATACAGGTAAGGTTTACGACTTGTTCCAGCTGATCGTATGCAAATCTGGATGGAGGCCCTTATCTCACGGAACTACCATTAGCAGTCTTGTCTTTTATTTGTTATTTGTTTTCCAAGTGGATGGGATGTTTGGCAAAAGTTAATGGTTCTTGTTATGATACTTTTTGATACTTTTTATATATTTGTTTATGTATTATTATTATTATTATTATTATTATTAGTTATGTATTTATTTATTTTATTTATTTATATATTTATTTATGTTTTATTTTTATTTTTATTTTTTTATTTTTATTTATTTTTTTATTTAGCCTATTTATTTATTTTTTTATTTTTTTTTGGGGGGGAAATCGGATATCAACCAAAAGTTAATCGTTTCTATTCTGGTACCAAATGGAGGGGCACTGCCTGAGTTTCATCCAATTCTGTTCATTTAGTTTTTGAGGAATCCTTGCTAACATACAGACAGACAGACAGACAGACACACAGACAAACAGACAGACAAACAAACAGAAAGACAGACAGACAGAGACATACAGACAAACAGAGAGACAGACAGACAAACAGACAGACAGACAGACAAACAGACATACAGACATCCTCTAATACACAAAACCGTTCAAAGTAGATACCAGGGGTTGTAAATCAGGGACCCATGATCGTAAATGTAAACATGACCTACAGTAGGTGGGTAGTAGCACCTTAGGGCAGCTATATAATACTATTATGGGGGCACAATAATACCACTACCACCTACCACAACAACAGGACGGGTGCCCAAGCCCAAAAGGGGTTGAAATAGGGGAACTATCCCCCCGCCAAAGGCGGCTTTCTAGGGCCTTTCCTACCTGATGCTGAGAGGATTGGGTTCTAGTCATGTGGTGATGGGCTGGTCTATCAGAGTGAGAACTGAGCGATCTCTGCCATACCCATAGCTTACTCTAACTGTTCCTTTTACTTATATATTTTCTAGAACTCGAGTGACGGCGTCTCTTCCGTGGATTGACCTCCCAATCTACCACGATTGGAAGCCAAAGCGTCACATTTTTCCCTTGCCCCTCAACTTTCTCTTCATAATTGCTGAGGGGCACAGGGCCCTGGGTGGGGCTTTGGTTTCCCGGGCGTTTCCGCACCCTCCTCAGCTCCCCGCCATGGAGTGGCTTCGGTCACCCAGGCATTATTGTGGTCAGCAGGGAGGGTTCTGTGGGGGCGCTCGGTTCTGGCCTTGGCCGTGCTCGGGGCCATGGGGCTGTTCGGCCAGGCAGCTTGGGGAACAACAACAACAACAACAACAACAACAACAACGAACCACCACAACACACCACCACCACAAACAACAACAACGAATCACCACCAACAACAACACCACTACCAC
>CM064522.1:35330089-35375089 GCA_032716605.1 Paralithodes platypus
AAATTAAAACAATACAGTATTATTAAATTAAAACAATACAGTATTATTAAATCAAAACAATACAGTATTATTAAATTAAAACAATACAGTATTATTAAATCAAAACAATACAGTATTATTAAATTAAAACAATACAGTATTATTAAATCAAAACAATACAGTATTATTAAATTAAAACAATACAGTATTATTAAATCAAAACAATACAGTATTATTACATTAAAACAATACAGTATTATTAAATTAAAAACTATGAAATAATTTTTATCAATCATAATATAAGCTTCATAAATGTACAGTCGCCCACATAAGTTATGTTCCTCTCCGTGATCATATGCATTGCAACTATACTGTCCATGATTGAATTACGAGTGTAGTTTCTTATGCAGTGGTTAAGGGGAGGGTTTTAGTTTGTTCCCTAGACCTCCATCAAGCTTAAAATGTCACCCCCCAGACCCCCTTTCAAGATGAATTTGTACATTTTTCGGTAGAAAAATTTCCCGGCCGAAGGCCGATTACTCTTAAATTACAGGCTCGCTATCGCTCGCCAGGATAAAATCGACACCTATATGGCACGAAAGATCTTAAAAATGACAAAATGGGGCGTAAATTCTTAAAATCGCCAAACTAATGGGGCGAACGTCTTAAAATCTTAAAAGCAACGGGGCTAGACATGAGGGAGAAAGGGGTCAAGAAAAAAAGTCCCTCAAGTGGATATCTCCCCTTAACTCATCTGGTTAGTCAACTGATAATTAAAAGAAACCACACTCGCAATTCATGCATGCAAATTTGACTTTCCTACATAAGATCACGCCGAGGAACAGAATTTATGTGGCCAACTGTACCTAGAGGTTAGGATCCTATTAGACTGAATTGATCGGCCCAAGCGTATCATTTATTGACTTTATTACATTCGAAACGGATCTGAGTCATCGAGGGGAATTCAAAGGGGGGGGGGGGGGGAGGGGGGGTATTCTGGACCCCTTCTCCCTCATGTATCGCCCCACTAGTTTTGAGATTTTAGGACGGCCTCCAAAATTGCAAGCTCGCTATCGCTCAATAGGAAACAAAACGACACCTAAATGACAAAGAAATAGGGTGTAGGTTCTTAACATCGACACATCTAATGGGGCGAACATCTTAAAATCTCAAAAACTAATAGTGCAAAACATGAGGGAGAAGGGGGTCCAGACAAAATCGGAAAGTAAAGTAACCGAACCAAAACTTTACAAATTTATGACGCATTTTTGACCGTTTATTCTGGCTATCAGTAAACGATTTCATGCAGCTTAGGAAAGATCTGTGGGAATCATAAGGGTAAAGACTGTGTCAAATATCCCTCTGATTTCCATATACCCTTCCTAATCTGAATAAAATCGTCCAATACTAGCCAGCCAACAGAAAAGCAATGCGTGGTCGGATCTTGAAAGGAATTACCAAACGTAATGACCATAAGCCGATAAATGACCATAAGCCGATAAATGACCATAAGCCGATAAATGACCATAAGCCGATAAATGACCATAAGCCGATAAATCCCACGTTGAAATTCCACAGTAATCCCCCCTGTAACATTATGGAGTGAGCACATCTGATGGCCGGGGTGGGGGGGGGTGGGTGTGGGGATGGGGGTGGGGGTGGGGGTGGGGTGTGGGGTGTGTGTGGGGGGTGGGGGTGGGGTGGGTGGGGGGTGGGGGTGGGGATGGGGGTGGGGTGTGGGGATGGGGGTGGGGGTGGGGGTGGGGGTGAAGGGTGGGGGTGGGGGTGGGGGTGGGGATTACAGATTACCTCACCACTACCGGACCCTAAAATAAAGACCACAACATAATAAATCCCACATTCAAATCCCCCAATGTAACATATGAGGTGAGCAGGGGGGGGGGGGGGGGGGGGATTACAACTTACCTCACCTCTACCAGACCCTAGAATAATGACCACCCAATAAATCCCACATTCAAATCCCCCAGTAATCCCCCCTTGTGACATATGAGGTGAGCAAGGTGAGGGGGGGGGGGGGGGGGGTACAGATTACCTCGCCATCATTACTTCACCAGTAGCAGACCCTAGAATAATGATTAGACTACAACCCAATCAATTCCACATTGAAAATCCCCCAGTAATCCCCCTTGTGACATACGAGGTGTGCAGGGCCGTGGAGGAAGGGAGGGATTCCATATTATTACCTCTCCACCAACACTACTAGGGGTCTAGAGCAATGACCATCACCCCCAAAAAACCCCACATTGAAATCCCGCAGTACTCCCTCCCCTGTGACATATGAGGTGAGAGCAGGGGGGGGAGGGGAGGGGGGGGGGATTACAGCTTACCTCACCCCCATCACTACTACCAGGCCCGGATTTATCACTGGTGTACGGTACGTGAGGGTAGGGTCGGATAGGGGATTTATGTACGGTTTGCATATCGGTGAGTCGTTTTCTATATCTCCCCCCCCCCCCTCCCCCCTCACCTCCTTTTATGGCTTGGGTTGCTCTTTTCCCCTAGCTGTAACTCTAACTCTCTCTCTCTCTCGCTCTCTCTCTCAAACACAATCATGTATGCTATCTCTCTCACCTCTCTCACACTTACTCTCTATCTCTCTCACACACACACACACACTCTCACACACACTCTCTCTCACACACTCTTACTCTCTCAAACACACACACACACACATTATCTCTCTCTCTCGCTCTCTAATATATATATCCCGTGTTAACACATATTACACCCCCCCCCCCCTAAACACCTGTGGCGAGAGATAGCGTATAAACGTAAGGTAGTTACTTAAGGTAGGAAAGGATAACCACCAGCTATATCCCAGAAAATTGTTTTTATCAACCTGAGCGGGGATTGAACGAGAAACTACAGGATGTTAAGCAAGAACGTTATCAACTGAGCCACCCGGACGGCTAGACTGAGGGTAATAGGGGTCTTTGGATATTGAAAGGGTTCACTTTTTGGTAGATTTTTTCCTTTATTTATTATTTCTTTTAGTTTCCTCCCTAGACCTCCATCAAACCCTAGACCTCCATCAAACCCTAGACCTCCATCAAACCCTAGACCTCCATCAAAACCTCCATCAAACCCTAGACCTCCATCAAACCCTAGACCTCCATCAAACCCTAGACCTCCATCAAACCCTAGACCTCCATCAAACCCTAGACCTCCATCAATCTTAAAGAAAACATCCATCAGATCCCCCTTCTAGATTAATTTGTAAATTTTTCGGTAAGATTACAGGCTAAGATTACAGGCTCGCTATCGCTCGCCAGGAAAAAAATCGACACCTAAATAGCACGAAAGGTCTTAAAATTGACAAAGAAATGGGGCAAAAGGTATTACAATCGCCAAACTAATGGGCCGAACGTCATAAAATCTGAAAACTATTGAGGGTAAGCATGAGGGAGAAGGGTGACCAGAAAACTGGCCCATTCCCCCCTTAAGGGGGGAGTGGTGCATGTTGGGGAAGGCACGCTGACTATAGTGGGTTTCCCAGGCCCTATCAACAGTGGTGCATGTTGGGGAAGGCACGCTGACTATAGTGGGTTTCCCAGGCCCTATCAACAGGATAATAGATAGTTTATACAAGAGAGAGAGAGAGATAGTGTGTCTGTGTGAGAGAGAGAGATACAGTGTGTGTGTGTGTGTGTGTGTGTGTGTGTGTGTGTGTGTGTGTGTGTGTGTGTGTGTGTGTGTGTGTGTGTGTGTGTGTGTGTGTGTGAGAGAGGGGAGAGTGAGCCCATTCACTATAATTAATCCAAACATCATGACCACTAACCTCTACAGTATAACTCAAAAACAACTAGAGTTATCCAGCTACTATTTCTGTCATTTGGGAAGAGTCAGCCAGGGATCAGGTGCGGAATGTTACAGACCATTTGCTCTAGCCCTTTTAGAGATCAGAGGTTAGGAGTCAGGATTGCTGGCCTACCTATAATGAATGACCTGTAGAATCAAGTTGGAGCCAAACTAATGGGGTAAAACGTCTGAAATTCGGCCAACTGGTAGGTCAGAAGAAGAAGAAGAAGAATATTTAAGGGGAGGTTTTTAGTTTGTTTCCTACTCCTCCAGCAATCTTAAAATTTCACCCCCTTGACCCCTTTTCAAGATAAATTTGTACATTTTTCGATAGAAAAATTTCCCGGCCGAAGGCCGGTTACTCTTAAATTATAGGCTCGCTATCGCTCGCCAGGATAAAATCGACACCTAAATAGCACGAAAGGTCTTAAAATTGACAGAATGGGGCGGAAATTATTAAAATCACCAAACTAACGGGGCAAACGTCTTAAAATATCAAAAGCAATGGGGCTAGACATGAGGGAGAAAAGGGTCAAGACAAAAGTCCCTCAAGTGGAAATCTGCCCTTAAAAGCCGTGATGGCGTGGGTGGCTCTTTGGGATCAAGGGTATCATAACAGGAGGGGTGTCTCAAGTGGGAGCCAACATAGTGGAGCTAAACGTCTTAATTTGGCCAAACTATTATAGATCAACAGAAGATGATGATGATGCTGATGGTGAAGACTATTAAGGGGAGATGGTTCACTTTGTGGGCGATTTTTGCATGTATTCATTATTTTTCTAGTTTCCTCCCTAGACCTCCATCAAATTAAAAACAAAAAAAACATCCATTAGATCCCCCTTCTAGAATAATTTGTACATTTTTCGGTAGAAAAATGTCCCGGCCGAAGGCCGATTCTTCCAACATTACAGGCTCACTATCGTTCGCCAGGGAAAAAATCGACACCTAAATAGCACGAAAGGTCTAAATATTGACGAAGAAATGGGGCGAAAGGTCTTAAAATCGACTAACTAATAGGGCAAACATCGTAACATCTGAAAACTAATGGGGCTAAACATGAGGGAGAAAGAAAGTGGTCCAGAAAACCGGCCCATCCCCCTCTTAAAGAGCCGTGATGAAGCAGCCTTACCACCAGCCTCTAACATAATAGCTTCTTCTTCTTGGCTCTTGTACGGTCGCGCTAATAAGTCATGTCCCAGCTGTCATTACGTTTGGCTTGCTCTGTGTTGTATTAATGTCTGTCAGATGTCGAATAGGGTGGGTAAATGTAGGAACATGATTGTATATTTCACTCTATGAAGAAATGAAGCTTAGATATTGCTGATACCCATTATATTGATCAAAACATACTTGGTGCCGAGACATCACTTATTAGCGCGACTGTACACTCGGTCAAAAAAGTATCTGCACCCCTACCCTGATAATCTGGTGTGTATCTACCTGTATCTATCTATACTACTATCTACCTATACTACCTAAGACCTACTACCTACGACCTACTACCTAAGACCTACTACCTACGACCTACTACCTAAGACCTACTACCTAAGACCTACTACCTAAGACCTACTACCTAAGACCTACTACCTACGACCTACTACCTAAGACCTACTACCTAAGACCTACTACCTAAGACCTACTACCTAAGACCTACTACCTAAGACCTACTACCTATACTACCAAGCTGTACACACCAGATTATCAGGGTAGGGGTGCAGATACTTGTTGGACCGAGTGTACATAATGATGGTTACCATAACATGTAAGAGTGCCTCAAGTAGGAGCCAAAACAGAAGCACTAGGCTGGCTGCTGGCTAGGTTAACCCTTCTGTACCGACGACGTATTATTATTTGTTATGAAGTTTAGGAAGGATGTAGGGTAGCTAAAAGGATCAATTGAGATACTCTGTCATCTTTAAACGGGTAAACAGCCTTCCTAAGCTGAATAACAACCGGTTAATAGTTGCCAGCATATAATCAAAAGGAAGCTTCAAGCTAAAGAAAAACATTTATCTCACCCCCACCCACCCCCCAAAAAAAAAAAAATATATATATATACCGGTATATATACAGTATATATATATATCTCGGTAGAGCTGGTTTCTCCGGAATTGCAGGCTCTCTACAGTTCGCCAGGAATCAATTGATACCTAAATGGGGCAAAACGTCTTACAATCGTCAAACTAATGGGGCAAAACGTAAACAAATTATCAAACTAGTGGGTTAAGAAGAAAAAGAAGAAGAAGAAGAGTAATAAAGAGCCGAGATGAAGCATTATTATTAGATCAGCCTATTATATGCGTCTTTCTTGGCTCTTCACGAATCAAGGTTGACCACAATAGGAGAGTTTCTCAAGTACCAGCCACACAGAAACAGGTCTCTGTTTGTGTGTAAACAATGACCTCAAAACAACGTACACATACTTACTAATAGACACGTGTACACTTAAACACACACACACACTTAGTATGTTTTATGTGTTGTGTGTGTGTGTGTATAAACAAAGACCTCACAAGAATATACACATGCACTAATATACACGTGTACACTCAACACACACACACACACTTATTATGTTTTATGATGTGTGTTCGCTCTCTCTCTCTCTCTCTCTCTCTCTCTCTCTCTCTCTCTCTCTCTCTCTCTCTCTCTCTCTCTCTCTCTCTGTTGTGTTGTGTTGTGTTGTGCTGTATGTGCGTGTGTGTGTGTGTGTTAGCAATGTCAAGAATTCATGTGCAGCTGACCCTCCTCCCAAAATTAAATAAACACACACACACACACACATCGCCTCTCTCTTCACTGTTTTCATAGCTGTTTTCTTAATAAATACATCTATATATGCACACGTGAGATCATCTTGGTAACAGTTAACATCAACACACACACACACACACACACACACACACACACACACACACACACACACACACACAAGACGTAGCTCATAAATAACAAATAAGAGAGAGAGAGAGAGAGAGAGAGAGAGAGAGAGAGAGAGAGAGAGAGAGAGAGAGAGAGAGAGAGAGACCCATATATCCAGGAGCCAGTCAAGGGTAGTGGGAAGCAGAGAGGTATGGGGGGGGGGGGAGAGAAGAGGAAGAAGAAGAAAGGAGGAGGAGAAGGAGAAGAGGGGGCAGAACAAGAAAAAAAAAAAAAAAAACGGGGAAGAGGAGGATAAAAACAAAAAGAATGAGGAGATATATAGGCACACAGACTGCACAGACCTTGCGGCCCCTACTAGGCAGTCCGGACTTAATTCTAACAACACTTGCTACTAAATGGAAGGTAAGGCTAGCGAAGCAGAAGGCTCTTTCCCCACCCACCACCACCTCATTTATAATAAAGATCGAATTTGGAAAAAAAAACATCATTATTACTGATGCTTAAGGGGAGATTTCCACTTGAGGGATTCTTTTCTTTACTCCTTTCTCCCTCATGTTTAGCCCCATTGCTTTTGAGATTTTAAGATGTTCGCCCCATTATTTTGGCGATTTTAAGAACTTTCGCCCCATTTATGTTACTTTTAAGACCTTTCGTCCCATTTAGGTGTCGAATTTTCCTGGCGAGCGATAGCGAGCCTGTAATTTAAGAGGGAACGGCCTTCGGCCGGGCCATTTTTCTACCGAAAAATGTACAAATTTATCTTGAAAGGGGGTCAAGGGGGTGTAATTTCAAGCTTGATGGAAGCCTAGGAAACACACTAAAAACTTCCCCTTGACCCGCTACATTAACTTGTATTACCCCAACCTCCTGGAAATGAAAGTCTAGATTAGAATGCGTCGATTGTGTTACGTTGCAGATGGTGGTGATGATGACAACAAAACAAAAGCACGTGACGCAAACCACACGATTAATATATTGAACAAAGAAAGTCCTTGGTAACAAATAAGCTAAGAACAATGAAGAACAAAATGGAGGCGGATTGAACGAACACAGACAACAACTTGATAATAGCTGCCCCAAGATCGGTCCTCTGCGGGTTCTGCCATCAAAGACAGACCAGGCTACACTGCACCCCTGGCTAAGTAGGTTACAAGTGCTAGGACATAGTGCATTGTTTTCTCTTTCTCTCCCTCTCTCTTAGGGTTGTATCCATTCGGCCCCATTCAGCCTACTGTTTTAAGACGTTTACCACCATCCAGGTGTCAATGTTTTCCTGGTGAGCGGTAGCGAGCCAGCATATATATGTTTTGTTTTGAGAGCAAGGTAAATTTGTACATTTTTCGATAGACAAATTTCTCCGGCGAATCCGGATTTCTCCATACAATGCTGGCTCGCTATCGCTCGCCAGGAAGAAATCGACACCAGGATGGGGATAAATGTCTTAAAACTGTTGGCTGAATGGGGACGAATGGATACAAGCCAGGGAAAACAGAGAAAAGGAGAGAAAGATACAACAAAAAACGGTGACCCCCCTTAATACAGATACAAAAAGAGAACGACTTCAAACAGCTGGCCAAGATCGGTCCTCTGCGGGTTCTGCCATCAAAGACAGACCAGACTACATTGCACCCCTGGCTAAGTAGGTTGCATGTGTTAGGACATAGTGGTGCATGGTGGTGGTTCAGTATGTCAGACAGGGATAGGCCCTCACACACTCATTCTCACTCTCTGACACACACTCTCACACTCTCACTCACTCACTCACTCACTCACTCACTCACTCACTCACTCTCTCTCAACTAAATAACTAGACCATATGGACCCCTATAGCCTCTTTCACCTCAACTGACGCTACATAGCAAAGTTCTCATAAAAATGGCTTAGTTATTTTGAAGATTGTGTAGTCCAATGTGGTGTTACTTACATAAACGTGCTCTTAACCCTTTCAAGCTCCAACACGCGTTTCTGTTCGGTTTTCTGGCTACTATTAGACGATTTTATTCAGATTAGTAACGGTATACGGGAGTCAAAGGGTTAATTGAGATAGTATTTACCCTTTTAATACCCACAGATCCTTCCTAAGCTGCATACAATCGTCTAATGATAGCCCCCCCCCCCCCAAACGCGCCAGAGCTTCAAGGGGTTAATATGAGGCAGATACACAGTAGTTTCATGTCTTTCCCTTAAGGGGAGGTTTTTAGTTTGGTCCCTAGATATCCTTCAAGCTTAAGATTACACCCCCTTGACCCCCTTTCAAGATAAATTTTTACATTTTTCGGTAGAAAAATGTCACGGCTGAAAGCCGGTTCCTCTTAAATTAAAGGCTCGCTATCGCTCGCCAGGATAAAATCGAAAGGTCTTAAATTGTTGAAATTGAAAGTTCTTTAAAATTCGTCAAAATAATGGGGGTTAAAAAAAAATGGGGAAAACGTCTTAAAATTAGAAAAACAGTGGGGCTAAACATGAGGGAGAAAGGAGTCAAGAAAAAAATCCCTCCAGTGGATAATATCTCCCCTTAAGTATCGATAAATTAGCTGATAAGGGATTGAATTTATCGCCAGTTGTAAATAAACCGAGTAGAGTGTATGACTGGCCTTAAGAAGGGGAGATTTCCACTTGAGGGATTTGTTTTCTTTTCTGGACCCCTTTCTCCCTCATGTTTAGCCCCATTGCTTTTGATATCTTAAGACGTTCGCCCCATTAGTTTGGCGATTATAAGAACTTTCACCCCATTTCTGTCAAATTTAAGACCTTTCGTGCCATTTAGGTGTCGAGTTTTTCCTGGCGAGCGATAGCGAGCCTGTAATTTAAGAGTAAGCGGCCTTCGGCCGGGACATTTTTCTACCGAAAAATGTACAAATTTATCTTGAAAGGGGGTCAAGGGGGTGTTATTTTAATTTTGATGGAGGTCTAGAGAACATACTAAAAACCTCCCCTTAACCCCTGCAGTACCAGACACGTTCTTGTCATCACATTCCGGCAGCTACTAGACGAGTTTATTCAGCTTAGGAAGGACCTCTAGTCATAATAAGGCTTCAACCTAGCTCAACCCACCCTTTGAACCACCACAGATCTTTCCTAAGCTGCATAATATCGTCCAAAATATAAGTCATGTCCCAGCTGTCATTACGTTTGGCTTGCTCTGGGCTGTATTAATGTCTGTCAGATGTTGAATAGGGTGGGTAAGTGTAGGAACATGTTTGTATATTTCACTCAATATGACGAAATGCAGCTTAGATATTGCTGATACCAATTATTGATCAAAACCTACTTGGTGCCGAGACATGACTTATTAGCGCGACTGTACTCAAAGGGTTAAGGGGAGGCTTTTAGTGTGTTTCCTAGACTTGCATCAAAATTGAAATTACACCTCCTTGACCCCCTTTCAAGATAAATTTGTACATTTTTCGGTAGAAAAATGTTACGGCCGAAGGCCGGTTCCTCTTAAATTACAGGCTCGCTATCGCTCGCCAGGGAAAAATCGACACCTAAATGGGACGAAAGGTCTTAAAAGTGACATAAATGGGTTGAAAGTTCTTAAAATCGCCAAACTAATGGGGCAAACGTCTTAAAACCTCAAAAGCAATTGGGCTAAACATGAGGGAGAAAGGGGTAAAGAAAAAAAATCCTCAAGTGGAAATCTCCCCTTAAAGTGTGTCATGCAGGTAGTATTATAGGCAGTATGAAGGCGGGCATTGATGGGGTCCTACCAGGCACGCTCTGGGTCTTATTCGGGTTAATAGGGGTGGGGGGGGGGGTAATGGGGCTAGTGCTTCTTTATTTCTTTGTTTTGATTGAAGTATTATGTTGTTGATCAGAGGGGGTTTACTGTATACCGTACCAATACCAATACACACACACACACACACACACACACACACACACACACACACACACACACACACACACACACACACACACACACACACATATTTATACTGTACAGTATTACCCTGAAGATGTCTTGAGCATATAGACGTAAGCTCGGTGTTCCAATGTTTCATTTTCTTACGAGAAATACTGCATATTTTGATCACACGTATATGTAATTTAACCTCAAATATAATTATAATCTATATATACAGTATATATATATATATATATATATTCTTGTCTGACTCCCAAGCGGCAAGTCAGAGCAGTATCATAGAGATCTTTGACCAATTAGCACATACATGCAATTCCTCTCTCTCTCTCTCTCTGCCTCTCTCTCTCTCTCTCTCTCTCTCTCTCTCTCTCTCTCTCTCTCTCTCTCTCTCTCTCTCTCTCTCTCTCTCTCTCTCTCTCTCTCTCTCTCTCTCTCCGTCCAAACAGAGCATTAAAGCAGAGACAGCGACCCAGAAATGGTTGGGTAACATTAAGAGATAGTTTAGGCCCAGGGTTGAGAAATTCGCCTTACCCTCAATGCTTCAACACTATCTGATCCGACGTTTTGGGGGCTAGTTGGAGATATTATTTAATAGTTATTGAATACAATATTTGGCTTGTTTTGACCATTGTCGAGTGCTGTAAATTAGTTTATCCCCTAAGTTACCAAAAAACGCCTTTCCAGACTTCTTTCAAATACAAAAATATGCCCACCCAGACGCCTTTCAAGCTAAATTTCTACATATTTCGACAGAAATATGTACCGGCCGAGGACCGATTTCTTCCAAGTCACAGGCTCACTATAGGTCGCCGAGAAATATAACGACATATGGATGGGGTGAAAGGTCTTATTATAGCCAAACTAATCTGTTGAAACGTCTTAAAATCTCCAAACTAATGGAGCGAGAAAAAGGGAGACCCAATATGCCCCCCCCCCCCCCCCCCCCCTTCGCGGACTAAATAGGGTTAATGCTGCAATTCGCCCATTTATTAGCATATGTTGTTCAATTTTGGTCTCTAGCACTCGGGACAGATATAGAGAGATTAGCAGGAGTCCGAGCTAGAACCACACACACACAGAGTACGAGCTATTTTATCTTATCAGAGCCTATAGCAAAAAAAAAAAAAAAAAAAAAAAAAAAAAAAAAAATTATATATATATATATATATATATATATATATATATATATAAAATAATCAGAGTTATTATACTTTAACTAATCTATCTAAGTAACACCCCGTTCTTAACATTAATCATCAATTACATAACCCCTATGTACTTGAATAAACTAATGAAAGCATATGGTCCTCCCGGGATTCGAACTCGGGACACCATACCCAGAACATAAGCATGTATACCATTATACCACCAACACAGTTAACCCAGACATGAGCTATATGCCTCATGCCTAAACATTCCCACAGGGCATTTCAAATATAGTCCACCATACATTCAGTCGATTAGGGAATTCGACAGTCAACTGAGAATTTTGGGTCTCTTTTTACAGGAAACTATGAATGCAAGACCAATTCACTCGTGTTTATACTATGAAATGACTTTACAAATGTACACTAATTACCAAGATGCTTAGCCACGAGTATTGCACACAACCACTGATGGAAATTACTGCAGATACGAATTAGTTGAACACTCGGTATACGTGGAATCTGTTCTTTACATAATAAATATGTATGGAAGCTCACATATACTCACTCACTCACTACTCACTCACTCACTACTCCCTCTACCCTCTATCTCTCTCTCTCTCTCTCTCTCTCTCTCTCTCTCTCTCTCTCTCTCTCTCTCAGCCAGCGTGTGTCTGCTCCTATAGCCGTGTATGAAAGAGGTCACTATGTGTGGAGTGTGTGAGGGTACAACACAGGCTCAGTATTGTGCTTAAGTCGTGGGAACTACACCATACTTCCACCATCGCTACCACAACTATCACTATTACTACTATAACTACCACCGTTACTACCACAACTACTACCATTACTACCACAACTACTACCATTACTACTATAACTACCACAACTATCCCCACAACTACCAAAACTTCCATCACTACCACATCTACCAATAATACCACAACAACTATCACCATCTCAACCAGAACTACCATCATTAGTACCACAACTACCATCATCTCCACCACAACTACCACCAACAAGAAACTCACCATTACTACCATCTTCAACATCAACAACTACCACCATCACCACTACCACTACCATCACAACCATCACAACCACCACTACCATCACAACCACCACTACCACCACCACTACCACCATCACTACTACCACTACCATCACAACTACCACTACCACCATCACTACTACCACTACCATCACAACTACCACTACCATCACAACCACCACTACCACCATCACTACTACCACTACCATCACAACTACCACTACCATCACAACTACCACTACCATCACAACTACCACTACCAGAACAACAAGCATCAGCACCTTAAGGGGGGTGACCTGTTTTTGTTCTGTCCTTTTCTATCTTTCTCTGCCTTGTACCCATTTGGCCCCATTCAGCCTACTGTTTTAAGACGTTTATCCCCATACAGGTGTCAATTGTTTACTGGTGAGCGGTAGCGAGCCCGCACATTTTTTATTTTTGTTTGACAGCAGACTAAATTTGTAAATTTTTCGATAGAAAAATGTTTCCGGCGAAGCCGGATTTCTTCATATAATGCTGGCTCGCTATCGGTCGCCAGGAAGACATCGATGGGGATAAACGTCTTAAAATAGTTGGCTGAATGGGGCCGAATGGATACAAGCCAGAGAAAGGGAGAAAAGAAGAGAAATAACAAAAAACAGGTCACCCCCCTTAAGGGAGGGGGATGGGGGGGGGGGTTCTGTACCCTCTTCTCCTTCATGCTTAGCCCCATTAGTTTTGAATTTTGAAAACGTTTGCCCAATTATGTTTCGCGATTTTAAGACCTTTCGTGCCATTTATATATCGATTTTTTTTTCCTGACGAGCGAGAGCAAGCCTGTAATTTAGGAAAAGGGACATTTTTACTGAAACTAATCTACCCTCCTTTTAAACTGGTCTGGTCTACAAGCTCAGTGGGAGTATTAAGACTATCAGAGAATAAACTAATAGTGGCTCTATTATTGGAGAGAGAGAGAGAGAGAGAGAGAGAGAGAGAGAGAGAGAGAGAGAGAGAGAGAGAGAGGGAGGAAGCAAACAAATATAAGTAGTAAGAAAATATAGAAAACGTAAAGAAACAGACTAGCCTAAACACGAGAAAGAGAGAGTATAATAAAACACACACACACACACACACACACAGCAGTATTTTCCAAACCTAACGATGTGCTAGTCATAATAGTTCAGTAATGTCTAATATTTATGGCGCCATCGTGTGATATCAATTTTAGTTCTCTCTCCCTCCCTCTGAGACTCTCTCTCTCTCTCTCTCCATTCATTCATTCATTCATAGCTATAACAGACCCACGTACTATTAATCTCTCTCTAGTAGTCTCACATTCCTCACTCTGAGCTTGTAAATAGACCAGTTTGAGAAGCGAGAGTCTACCTTGAAGAATGCTGCACACTTTGCTATTATAACTGTAACGTGTGTACTGCACTACGAGGTGTATTCTGTATCCACAGTTTATCACCGATGTATAACACAATATCTTAACTATATTGCTTCACTCTTGTTCATATACATACTGATTCATCTATCTATATATATATATATATATATATATATATATATATATATATATATATATATATATATATGTGAAAACTTAGTGTCGTTATTGGTATTGGTATCTGTAATGATAATAATGGAACAAATTATGACAGTGATGATAATACCAAAGAAGATACTTAGCGATGAACCGGAAGATAGTGGTAGGTCAAGATGGTGTTGGTGGTGGTTGGTCAGAGAAGGGGTAGTATCAGTAGTAGTAGTGGTAGTAGTGGTTAAGACGGTGTCCCAGATCCATAGTGTAATGTACAAGGTTACACGGTAGTAACTTATATAACATTATTTGGGTCAAGGGGGAGCTGCGTAGACCTACCATGTTTCGCTACATATGTTCGGAGATGTTAAGATGTTTCACACCGATAGTTCGGCGATTGTATGACGCTTAACGCTATTTAGGTGACGCTATATTTTCGGGCGAGCGATAGCTAGCCTGTAACCTAGAACAAAAAGTGATATTGCAAAAATTTACATATTTAACTTGAAGAAAGTCTGGATGCGCCTGGGCATATATTTGTTCTCTCTCTCTCTCTCTCTCTCTCTCTCTCTCTCTCTCTCTCTCTCTCTCTCTCTCTCTCTCTCTCTCTCTCTCTCTCTCTCTCTCTCTCTCTCTCTTCTCTCTCTCTCTCTCTCTCTCTCTCTCTCTCTCTCTCTCTCTCTCTCTCTCTCTCTCTCTCTCTCTCTCTCTCTCTCTCTCTCATGCATACGCTCAGCAAACACAAAACACACACGTAAACAAACCATGTATTCATTATTGTTTACTTGACCTAAATATGACTGTTTTCGTTACATGATTTTAAAGGTCATACTGATTTTAAAGGTCATACTGATATGTTTTGTTTTACAATAATACGTGTGTTGCCTAGAAAAACACACGCACACACACAATACTTACAGAACACAAAACACACACACACACACACAATACATTCAGAAAAAAAAACACACATACACAAGTAGTCAGATTGCACCAGGTCATTTAAACAAAACAGACCGTCTCGTGCGGCTTCTGGGTGTGTGTGTGTGTGTGTGTGTTTCTGCGTGCGTTGTTTGAGTGAGTGAGTGAGTGAGGGGCTTAAGTGTGGTAGTTTATGTGTCAGGGAGAGAGAGAGTGAGAGCGCGCTGGAATGAGAGTGAGTGTGTGTGTAATAGAGAGAGAGTGTGTGTGAGAGGGAGAAAGAGTGTGTGTGTGTGTAAGAGAGAGAGAGAGTGAGTGTGTGCTCTCAAGAGCGCGCTGGAGTGAGAGTGAGTGTGTGTGTAATAGAGAGAGAGAGTGTGTGAGAGGGAGAAAGTGTGTGTGTAAGAGAGACAGAGAGTGAGTGTGTGTGTACAAAGGAAATCAAGCAACAACAGTCTAGTGACCCTTCTAGGCTGCTTGTCCTCCAAAACATTGAGGATCAAGTGTCCAAACAGTGGTTTAGAGTGGGTAAGGGAACATTGGAAAGGGAACTACTGCCCTGGAACTAATGTCCGTGGCAAGATTAGGAAGTTAGTAGGGGACAGATGGGTTAGCAACTGAGGGGAGGATAAAATAAAGTTATTCATTTACAAACGCAGTCAGTCGTGGGTTTGATGCGAGATATTTGTCTATGAGAAGTTTAAATGAATCAACGGTGCTGCAGTCTATAACATCTCGGGGAAGCCCATTTCATAAGTTGACAACTCGATTAAAGAAGAAATGTTTAGCTTCGTGCGAGTTAAAAGATTTACCAATAATTTTGCACCCGTTTCCCCGTGTGTAATTAGATTGGTCGATAGAGAAGTACTTACTACAGTTCATATTGTCGATGCCTTTGATGATTTTGAACACTTGAATTAAGTCGCCTCTTAATCTGCGCTAGGTTAAAGGAAATAGATTTAATTCTCTAAGACGCTCCTCGTATGGTTTGTTCTTTAGGCTAGGTATCATTTTGGTAACTCTACGTTGAACTCGTTCTAGCTTGTCTATATCTTTTTGGTAAGAGAGAGAGAGAATAAGAGTGAGTTTCTATTTATATATACGGTATAGATAGATGGATAGATATACAGAGAGATAGAGAGAGAGCAAAGAAGAGCGAGCGAGCGAGCGAGAATAGAGATAAACAGGCGAATACATGGCTAAAAATAAACTACTAAAACCAAGGATACACGAGATAGAGAGGGCTCGAACCTTTTTCCCGGCAAGCTATCATCAGTCTCTCTCGCTCACACACTCCCTCACTCACTCACTCACTCACATACACTCCCTCTCTCTCTCTCTGTCTGTCGGGGCTCGAACCTGCTAATACGGCCACCCTAGGACATAACTATCATATACCACTTTACCCCTTACCAATTTACTTATCATCTTTTACACTTTATAGCCTGATCCAAGTTAATCCAATCCCCCCCCCCCCCCCCACCTTCACAATATATATATTTCTGCTCTCTCTCTCTTTATTTATCTTCCTCATTTTCGCCTTCTCTCTCTTCCTTTATATTTATGTATCTATGTTTTCCACCTCCCAATTTTTTGTCATCTATCCACTCACTCACTCACTCTCTCTCTCTCTCTTTTTCCCTCTTACTTTATCCTTCTCTCTCTCTCTCTCTCTCTCTCTCTCTCTTTTTTTTTTCCCTCTTAATTTATCCTTCTCTCTCTCTTCCTTACTCTTTCTCTCAGTTTCACTCTCTTTTTATTTTGTGTTACCGCGTTTGTCCAGTTTGTACACTTTAGCCTCTATAGTACACCTCTGGACCCCACGCTCCTATGACCCCTGCCGAGCACCCCCAGATTCCCCCCACCCACCCAATGGCCCATTAACACCTCCTCTGGCCCGTGTAATTCCTCCTAAAAGGGGGTCCCTATTGACCCCACTCAATGACAGGCCTACACCACCTTATCTAACAACACACTATACCCCTTTATACCCCTTATCTCTCTCTCTCTCTCTCTCTCTCTATCTGTATCTCTCTCTCTCTCTCTCTCTCTCTCTCTCTCTCTCTCTCTCTGATATAGACCCTTTACCCTAATCAGGTATCGATTTATTTTTGTTCTGGACGAGCTATATCTAGCCTGTAATTTCGAATAAATACAGGGTCATTTATCTATGGACAAATGTATAAATTAAGCTTGAAGGCGGTTTGGGGGATTTTTTTAGTTTTAGTTTAAAAAAAAAGTGTGACCAAATATGCTATCTGGTCGTCTGAAAGGGTATGCTTCTAAATAGTTTGAAATGTTATCAGTTACCGGAGGGAGGGGAAGGTGGGGAGAGGTCCTTTTGTGTCGTAATTGTCCTTTTATTCTACTATTTCGGTATGAGGGAATGAAACTTTCTAGGACCGGATCACTTTGTTGGGACGTAAAGTTGTGTGTGGGCTGTATATCCATGTAACTATATGTAACTATATGTAACTACATGTAATTCTCCTTCACAACCACTTTAACACAGGACTGATAAACCATGACCCATTAGCCATTACTACCCTACCCTATCCTGCCCCTACTACCCTTTGTCCTTACTAACCATACCCTCCCGACCCTCTATGTCCTTCCTAACCATACCATCCTATTCTTCCTACCTCTACCCCCCCTACCCTACCCTAACCTACTACTCTCTTTCCTTCCTACCCATGCCCTCTACCCTTCCTACTACATGCCCTACCCTACTACCCTCTCTGTCCTTCCTACCCTACTACCCTTTATGTCCTTCCTGCCCATACCCTCCTAACATCCCTACCCCATACCCTCCATCCTACCCTACCCTACCCTACTACTCCTCTATCCTAACCATACTACCCTCCCTACCCCCATACCCTACTATCCCTCCTACCCTCCCTACCTTACCCCTAATAACCTCTTTCCTTCCTAACCATACCCTTCTAACCTCCCTACCCATACCCTCCATCCTACCCTAACCTACTACCTACTGTCCTTCCTACCCATGCCCCTACCCTACCTACCCCATACCCTCCATCCTACCCTACCCCACTCTACCCCTATTACCCTCTGTCCTTCCTAACCATACCCTCCTACCCCTACCCTACCTTACTACCCCTTAACCTACTACCTACCCCCCTCCCACCTTATCTACCCATATCCTTCTACCCCTCCACCCCCTACACATACCCTTCATCCTACCCTCACCTTAACCCTACTCTATTCCATTCATTACCCCGACCCCCTACCTACCTCCACCCCCCCCCCCTCCCTCTCCCTCTTTTACTCTCTCTCTCTCTCTCTCTCCTTCTTATCCTCCCTACTTCCCTCCCTTCCTTCCTTATATCCCTCCCTTCTTCACCCCTTCTTCCTTTATTAATTCCTTCCTTCTATCTTACTTCGTTCCTTCCTTGCTCCTTCCCTCTCTTTCCATTGACCTAGTTCCTATATCCCCCCCCCCTCCTTCTTCCCTCTCCAGCCTTCCCTTCCCTCTTAGTTAGTTAGTTATAATAGGACCCCAGAAGCTATCAACCCTTCTGGACTATTAAGCCAGCTCACTGCAAGTCAAGTCCTTTGTCAGGACTGGGGCCCCTTTTCGAAAACCTCTCTCTCTCCATCTGACTTCCTTTGTACTTCATATTTCATATAGACCTCCCCCCTCCATTCCTCCCCTCCCCCTCCTTCCTCCCTCTCTTCATCCTTCCTCCCTCTCTCCTTCCTTCCCTCCCTCTCTCCATCCTTCCCTCCACCTCTTCCTTCCCGCCCCCTCCTTCCTCCCTCTCTCTATCCCTCCACCTCCTTTCTTCCTTCCCTCACCATCCTTACCCCCTCAAATATTCCTCCTCCTCCTCCCCCATTTTCTCTCCACCTCCCCCATTTTTTCTCCACCTCCCCCATTTTTTCTCCACCTCCCCCATTTTATCTCCACCTCCCCCATTTTTTCTCCACCTCCCCCATTTTCTCTCCACCTCCCCATTTTTTCTCCACCTCCCCCATTTTTTCTCCACCTCCCCCATTTTCTCTCCACCTCCCCCATTTTCTCTCCACCTCCCCATTTTTTCTCCTCCTCCCCCATTTTCTCTCCACCTCTCCCATTTTCTCTCCACCTCCCCCATTTTTTCTCCACCTCCCCCATTTTTTCTCCACCTCCCCCATTTTTTCTCCACCTCCCCCATTTTCTCTCCACCTCCCCCATTTTCTCTCCACCTCCTCCATTTTATCTCTACCTTCTCCCTTTTCTTTCCACCTCTTCCCTCTGCTTGTCCCTCCCCTTTTCTTCCTTCCTACCCCCTCCCCCCCCCCTCCCCACCCGTCCTACACCCTCTTTACAGTTTACCCATCAAAGGTCCCGCTTGATGACTGTATGAGAGAGAGAGGGAGAGAGAGAGAGAGAGAGAGAGAGAGAGAGAGAGAGAGGCATATGTTTAGCTGTAATGTGACTGTCAACAATGTCATCAAATCTCTATCTCTCTCTCTCTCTCTCTCTCTCTCTCTCTCTCTCTCTCCATGGTATCCCTATTATATTTACCGTTATATATATTCAATAACAAAATAAATATATCTTATATTTTGAAAAGCATACACACTATAGCCATTATTTGTCTATGTTATATACTGTATATAACCCATATATCCACATAATGTTCTATATACACCTAAAACTATCCATATTGTTAATGGTAACAGGACAGGCAGCAATATTGCCAACATAATATCAAGGAGTATGGATCACTATTCAAGTTGCAGTGAAACCCCTTTATCGTAAGGCAAAATAATTATATATATATATATATATATATATATATATATATATATACAGTGTATATATATACTGCATAATGTATATACAGTATATTGACAGAGATAGATAGATAGATAGATGACTGGAGAGATAGATAGATAGATAGATAGATAGATAGATAGATAGATAGATAGATAGATAGATAGATAGATAGATAGATAGATAGATAGATAGCTAGGATCTATATATATATGAGGAGAGAGGAGGAGGAGAGAGAGAGAAGTGAGAGGCCGACAGAGATGAGAGGAGAGAGAGAGGCGCAGGGAGAGAGAGAGAGAGAGAGAGAGAGAGAGAGAGAGAGAGAGAGAGAGAGAGAGAGAGAGAGAAACAAATTAATTAAATACATATCCCGCCCCCTGTTCTTATGACTATGTGCATGGTACACACACAGCCCATGACCTCACCAGTTTTGCATGGTAATGTTTAACTGTTCTCCTATTTCGGTCATTAACGTAACTTGAAGACACCAGACGGGGGGCTATTTGGGGGACTAATGTATCACCGTTTTTATTACGGACATATATTTTATACACACACACATACACACAACCACTCACTCACTCACTCTCACTCATCCACTCACTCACCCACTCACTATCACTCTCTCTCTATCTATCTGTCTATCTCTATCTATCTATATATTTATTTATTCGATAGAAACATGTACCGATTTCTTCGAAGTAACAGGTTCGCTATCGCTCGCCAGGCAAAAATCGACACCTAAATGGCACGAAAGATCTTAAGATTGACAACAAAATAGGGCGAAAAGTCTTAAAATCGCCAAACAAATTGGGCGAACGTCTTAAAATCTCAAAAGCAAATGGGGCTAAACATCAGGAAGAAGGGGGCCCAGAAAAACGACCTATCCCCCCTTAAGGGGAGGTTTTTAGTTTGGTCCCTAGATATCCATCAAGCTTAAGATTACACCCCCTTGAGCCCCTTTCAAGATAAATTTTTACATTTTTCGGTAGAAAATTTCCCGGCTGAAAGCCGGTTCCTCTTAAATTACAGGCTCGCTATCGCTCGCCAGGATAAAATCGACACCTAAATTGCACTAAAGGTCTTAAAATTGACAGAAATGGGTTGAAAGTTCTTAAAATCGTCAAACTAATGGGGCGAACGTCTTAAAATTAGAAAAGCAATGGGGCTAAACATGAGGGAGAAAGGAGTCAAGAAAAAACTCCCTCAAGTGGATATCTCCTCTTAATGTAAGTTGAAGACCCCAAGTGAGTCATTTTTGGACTAATGTATCACCGCTTGCATCATGTTGCAGACTTTTTGTGCGTGTGCGTGTGCGTGTGTGTGTGTGTGTGTGTGTGTGTGTGTGTGTGTGTGTTATTCTAGACCTAGGCTATTTGGGGAACACGAGAGGGAAAAAAGGCAGAAAGAACAGACGGTGAAATATATATATATATTTTTTTTTTTTTTTTTTTTTTTAAATATAGACTACTGATGTTAACCCCTTCAGTACCAGGGACGTCCTTCTCATCATATTCTGACAACTATTAGACGATTTTAGCCAGCTTAGGAAGGACCTCTAGCAAAGATAAGGCTTCAGACTATCTCAAACCAACCCTTATAACAACCATAGCTCCTTCCTAAGCTGCATAATATCGCTTAATTATAGCTAGAATATAATATAACAATGGTACTCAAAGGGTTAAGGGGAGGTTTTTAGTTGATTCCCTAGACTTCCATCAAACCTAAAATTACACCCCCTAGACCTCCTTCCAAGATAAATTTGTACATTTTTCGGTAGAAAAAT
The DNA here is from genome assembly GCA_032716605.1 of Paralithodes platypus. Taxonomy (NCBI): domain Eukaryota; kingdom Metazoa; phylum Arthropoda; class Malacostraca; order Decapoda; family Lithodidae; genus Paralithodes; species Paralithodes platypus. The sequence continues at coordinate 35,351,847 of CM064522.1, forward strand.
GTCCCGGCCGAAGGCCGATTCCCCTTAAATTACAGGCTCGCTTTCGCTCGCCAGGAAAAAATCGACACCTAAATGACACAAATGGTCTTAAAATTGACAGAAATGGGGCGAGGGTTCTTAAAATCGCCAAACTAATGGGGCGAACGTCTTAAAATCTCAAAAGTAATGGGGCTAAACATGAGGGAGAAAAGGGTCCAGAAAAAATCCTCCAGGTGGAAATCTCCCCTTAAGGAAGGGTTTTTAGGGCCCCCTTCTCCCTCATGTTTAGCCTCACTAGTTGTATTGTGTGTGGGCGTGTTATTCTAGACCTACGCTATTTGGGGAACACGAGAGAAGAAAAAACAGAAAAAAACATGAAATAGAAAAATTATATATAGATTACTGATATTATATATAGATTACTGATATTATATATAGATTACTGATATTATATATAGATTACTGATATTATATATAGATTACTGATATTATATATAGACTACTGATATTATATATAGATTACTGATATTAAGGGGAGATTTCCACTTGAGGGATTTTTTTCTTTATCCCTTTCTCCCTCATGTTTAGCCCCATTGCTTTTGAGATTTTAAGACGTTCGCCCCATTAGTTTGGCGATTTTAAGAACTTTTGCCCCATTTATTTCACTTTTAAGACCTTTCGTGTCATTTAGGTGTCGATTTTTTCCTGGCGAGCGATAGCGAGCCTGTAATTTAAAAGGAACCGGCATTCGGCCGGGAAATTTTTCAACCAAAAAATGTACAAATTTATTTTGAAAGTGGGTCAAGGGGGTGTAATTTCAAGCTTGATGGAAGTCTAGGAACTCACTAAAAACCTCCCCTTAAGGAAGGGTTTTAGGGCTCCCTTCTCCTTCATGTTTAGCCTCACTAGTTTTATTTTGTGGGCGTGTTATTCTAGACCTACCTTATTTGGGGAACACGAGAGAAGAAAAGAAAAGAAACAATAGATCATACAATATATACTTATATTAACGGGAGTCGCCCCATCAGTTAGTCAATTTTACGACCCTTCGAGCCATTTAGGAGTCAATTTTACAACCCTTCGAGCCATTTAGGAGTCAATTTTACGACCCTTCGAGTCATTTAGGAGTCAATTTTACGACCCTTCGAGTCATTTAGGAGTCAATTTTACAACCCTTCGAGCCATTTTGGAGTCTTTATTTTTTTTACTGACGAGCGATAGAGACCCTGAAGTTTAGGAGAAACCGGTCTTTGGCCGGGCCATTTCTTAAAATGCACAAATTTATCTCAAAGGGAGTTCTTAGGGGTATTTAGGGAGTCCTTAGGGGTATTTAGGGGAGTTCTTAGGGAGTATTTAGGGGAGTTCTTAGGGGTATTTAGGGAGTCTTTAGGGGTATTTCTTAGGGGTATTTAAAGGGGGTTCTTAGGGGTATTTAAAGCTTGACGAAGGTATAGAGAGGAAACTTAATAAAACTTAATAAAACAAAAACCAATATTAATAATAAATAAAATAATAATGTGTTCTTTATTAATTAAGTTTGGTGAGCTCTATGACGACAAGTTTTTCATCACTGTAACACAATCCCGCGGCTGCTTCCCCACAAACCCACCTCACACTCAACATCAACATTGCTCAAGGTTTATACACAGTTAGACTCAAAGGCAAAGGATATTTCTTGGGGGGGAATTTTCAGGGCCATCTCGGAATCAATCAAATTCAAAGTTACAATCTAATTAAAGAGGACCATGGAGGCAATCAAAACATATCAAAGTAAGAATCTAATGCAACAGGACCATCTCGTAAATCAAACCAACTCAGAGTAAGATTCTCCTTAAATAGGACTATCTCGGAAATCAACACTAATGCATCCCTCATTTGGTGTCTCTTCTCTATGTTAAGGGGAGGTCTCCACTTGAGGGATTGTTTTCTTGACCCCTTTCTCCCTCATGTTTAGCCCCATTGCTTTTGATATTATAAAACGTTTGCCCCATTAGTTTAGCGATTTTAAGAACTTTCACCCCATATTAAGACCTTTCGTGCAATTCAGGTGTCTATTTTATCCTGGCGAGCGATAGCGAGCCTGTAATTTAAGAGGAATCGGCCTTCGGCCGGGACATTTTTATACCGAAAAATGTACAAATTTATCTTGAAAGGGACTTGAGGGGGTGTAATTTTAAGGTTGATGGAAGTCTAGGGAACAAACTAAATACCTCCCCTTAATGAGACTGGCTCCCTCAGAAACCTAGATATCAATGTAAAACCACTACACCGCTACCACCACCATGACCAGGGTCCGGGTTCTCGGGTTGCTAGCTGTGGTCATCAGGACACGTGTGAGTGGAACCAGGAGGACACTCTTCACAAAGGCTAGGGTTTCTAAATCGGGTAAGGTGGAGACGAATTACCTCTCATATCTTGCCTGAGGTTCAATCTCATTTCAATATATAATTACACTCAGCTACATGCACGGCCCCCTGAAATACATCTCTCAGAAACCCTCCTCTCACAGGCGAGAGTGCACCTGGCCAGACTGTGATGTGTGCACTATCCAACCCTTCTAATTATCAGAAGAGGCTGGATGACTCCCTCCAGGACACCTGTCCGGGCTGTAACATAACACTGCACACTATCAAACACATTATGGAAGACTATATAGCACACAACGAACATACGCCAACAACACAACATACATTCCTCGAGAGCCTTGTGGGGAAACCCGATCTCGGCCGTGGCCTTCCTTAAGAGTTCGGGGCTGTTCGACCAGGCAGCCTAGGGAACGAGAACGAGAACGACTACGACTACTACTACTACTACTACTACTACTACTGTTGCGATTATTGTCTCGTATGTCCCTTTTGAAACTCATGCATCCTTCTTAAACTGCACAAAATCGTCTAAATATATCTAGAAGAAAAGTAAAATGACGTCGCTGGTACAGAAGAGGTTAATCACTTCAACTTACGGTGGAAGAATGAAACCCAAAACACATAATAAGAGTTAGCCGATGTTAATCAAGTCGCCACCCTATCCTGTTTGTTCCAATGTTTACCTTTGGAGTCATTAAGGTTTGAAGTGTGCAGGGCAGAGCGTTATAAGTGGGTCCAGAGTGGCACAGTCCGGCACCTTAGATAGATAGATAGATAGATAGAATGAATACGATTAGATGGTTAGATAAATACTGTAGATATAGATAGATAGTTAGATAAATATATAGATAGATAAATAGATATAGATAAAGTTAGATAAATAGATATAGATATAAACATATATGAATTAGGTTGGTCAAGAAGACAATTATAAGTATTTTAAGTGGCTGAAAAGTGGGTCTGTCCGGCACCTGAGATTCTAAGTGACCTAAAGTGTGCCGTCTTGAGGAGGTGGTGGGTGTAGTGATAGATAGATAGATAGATGGATACATGGATAGATACATACATACTAGATATAGATAGATAGAAATAAATATATACTAGATATATAAATAGCTAGGATAGATAGATAGATAGGTAGGTAGATGGACAAAAATATAGATATACAGATAGAGATAGATAGAGATATATTGATAGATACACAAACATATAGATAGATAGATATACAGATAGATAGATATACAGATAGAGATATATTGATAGATACACAAACAGATATAGATAGATAGATAGATAGCTACAACAGATATAGAATATTATATAGATAGAAACCAAGGTGTATTTAAATTAAAGTTAATACGTAAGAGAAAGCAAGGATATAATTATAGCATAGATGGAAAATGAGAGAGACAACATAAATCTATTGATGGGGAGGAGGAAACAAATATGAAATACTATTTTCTAAAGGGGAGGGGGGGAGGGGGCTTTTAAATTTGAAGTGATCTAAAGTGCACCGTCTTAAAGGGGAGATATCGACTTGAGGGATTTTTTTTCGGGACCCCTTTCTCTCTCATGTTTAGCCCCATTGCTTTTGAGATTTTAAGACAGTCGCCCCATTAGTTTGGCGATTTTAAGAACTTTTGCCCCATTTCCGTCAATTTTAAGACCTTTCGTGCAATTTAGGTGTCGATTTTATCCTGGCGAGCGATAGCGAGCCTGTAATTTAAGAGGAACCGGCTTTCAGCCGGGACATTTTTCTACCGAAAAATGTAGAAATTTATCTTGAAAGGGGCTCAAGGGGGTGTAATCTTAAGCTTGATGGATATCTAGGGACCAAACTAAAAACCTGCCCTTTAAGAGTGTAGGTGTGGCTGGAGAGGTGCGTGGGTGGATACATACATATAATATATAATATATATATATATATATATATATATATATATATATATATATATATATATAGAGAGAGAGAGAGAGAGAGATGAATGGCTAGATACAGTAAAAGAGATAGGCCTAGGTAGATACATAAGTGTGTTTATGCCCATCACCTTTCAATAATACATAACACAGTACAAAACTCCTATGTATTTAATGTATACAGTATATTGTTAAACCCATATGTGGTGTGATTCCAAAGCACCTGACGGATCCATGGAGGAGGAAATGATTACTTGATGTCTAAGAGGTGATGGATATGGGCATGTGTACACAACATACCTTACACACACACACACACACACACACACACACACACACGTCCAAGAGGTGATGGATATGGGCATGTGTACACAACATACCTTACACACACACACACACACACACACACACGTCCAAGAGGTGATGGATATGGTCATGTGTACAACGCATACCTTACACATTTCCTGCACCTGCACACACACACACACACACACACGTTAAAGGGGTAGTGTATAAGGTTACGTGTACACATACCTTACACATTTCCTACACACCCACACACACATTCAAGGGGTAATGTATAAGGTTACGTGTACACATACCTTACACATTTCCTACACACACACACACACACACACACATTCAAGGGGTAATGTATAAGGTTACGTGTACACATACCTTACACAATTCCTACACACACACACACACACACACACACACACATTCAAGGGGTAGTGTATAAGGTTACGTGTACACATACCTTACACATTTCCTACACACACGCACACACACACACACACAAGTGCATTATTCAGTATATTAATTTCACACACACAGGCTATCAAACCCCATATAAAGACAAGCTTTGGTAATACACTAAATAATAACACAAATACGCAAATATTGTAGACGCACCACTCGTACTAATGAACAAAACCACAAAGCCTCCAACCATTACATACTCTTGTAAAATACATTAATAATATTACAATTTAATCTATATAATATTGCAATGAACCCCCTTGCAACCTGATAACTGAAGCTCCGAATCAACAAATTATCTTATCTAGTGTTTTTGTTTTGTTTTGTTTGTTTTGTCATTCAACAATACACAGTTTACATAATTCATCACGATACACATCAATAACACTCCACTAAAGGCTGGTAAACTAAGGGAACACACTAATAAAGCTGAATATCCACCCCAACAAAACAAATAAACAAACAAGCAATAACAAAAAATCTCCATCTAGTACTCACGAATAACCACCAAGAACCACATACAAATACAAAATATACAAGCAATAACCAAAATCTGGATCTTGTACTCACGACAATGACCCCGCTGGTACTGGTGACCGAAGCTCCGAACCACTGCATACTCTTGTTGTCCACCTGGCGACCATTCTCCCAGTGGTTGCCTGAGGGGAATTAAGCAACCAGTTTTATATAGTTCATCCATGCTCTCCACATTCCTAAAGGGACTGGAGGTCTCAAAAAGGGGCTCCAGTCCTGACACTATTCCTGACTTACAGTGTGCTGGCTTAATAAAGTTAAGTAACACCCCGTTCTTAACATTAATCATCAATTACAAACCCCAATGCACTTGAATAAACTAATGAAAGCATATGGCCCTCCCGGGATTCGAACTCGGGACACCCACACCCAGAACATAAGCATCTAAAGCACCCAGAAGGGTTGATAGCCTCTGAAGTCATAATTTAACTAATTAATCCACATCCCCAAACCATCTAAGCCTGCTTGTACCCATCTCATCACTGATACTCATGATACCTAACTGTCGCCTTTGCTCTTCACTAGACATCCTATCTTGGCCCTACACATCCATCTCACCATCTTTATTTTGTTACATTCCAGTCTGTGGACATCATACCAAGTTTATAAAGCATATGTTATCTTATCTATCAATTGCCGGATGCCTTACTCCCCTTTATGAGGGTGGTCATACACAAAACGCCCCCAAGCAGACCTGTCCACCATGAAAAGGACAACCCTTGACAGTTTATTCAAGGACTTACAAGATTGACCTCTCAACTTAGGGTCCATCCGCCTCCGAGGCCCTCTATGTATTTATTGCGTTTCTAATGCATGAAGTGTACACCTTCCTCTCAAAGGAAGTGGGAGCCTTCTCATGGTTAGAATTGGTAGCAGTTCTCTCAACTTTCCCTCGTCAAATGTAATTCTGTCGATAGTGGCAGCCTCGGCTCCACCACTGACAGAGATGGTATTTCCCAAGGATTAAGTAACACCCCGTTCTTAACATTAATCATCAATTACAAACCCCAATGCACTTAAATAAACTAATGAAAGCATATGGTCCTCCTGGGATTCGAACTCGGGACACCACACCCAGAACATAAGCTTGTATGTGTTACTGTACCTGTGAGATCGAAGGGTATTGTGGTACAGTCACTGGCTACAGCAGGGTTACAGCGGTACACTGCACCACCCTTTGTAACATCCCGTTGATCTGTCTGGTCCTCGGGGGCTCCCACTAGTACCCTGTAATAACACAAAATACACATTTATAGACAACAGTTACATATTTACACACACACACACACACACACACACACACACACACACACACACACACACACACACACACACACACACACTGACACACACTTGCATACGCACAAGCATATAGACAAACACACACACACACACACATTGACAAACACATACTAGTACCCTGTAACAAGACAAAATACAAACGGTTAGCCAAGTTACAGGTCCAGCTGATAATATACTGTATAGCTAACAGTTACATATTTACATACCGTACACATTACACACACACATACACATACGAACTGATACACACACACACACACACACACACACACACGCACACATACACATACGAACTGATACATACATACACACACACACAAACAAACATACAAACACACACACACATACACATACGAACTGATACACACACACACACACAAACAAACATACAAACACACACACACACATACACATACGCACTGATACACACACACACACACACACACACACACATACGAACTGACACACACACACACTTACACACAAACATATAAACACCGACACACACACACATACCGACACACACACACACACACACACCAAAGGGTTGCGGATACAACTGCCAGTACCGGTACTATAGCACTTACGCTATACCACAAAGTACTTGTATAACCCTCTATACTGCATATCCTAATATATTTATATAAGACCCTATACCTATACCACAAAGTACTTGTATAACCCTCTATATATCCTAATAGATTTATATAAGGCCCCATCTTTTAGTCATTGTTTCGTGGTTCTTGTTTTCTGATAACCATATATAGTCGTAGTTTTCTATCCATATTTCACTTTAAAGTCCATGTCATTTAAATATAATAATATATAATACAGTATATTAATATATATATATAAAATATAATACATAATTAAAATATATTAAATAATGAAAATATAATAAATAAATCAAATATATATAATAAATTTCACAAATATTCGTAGTTGTATTATGCATATATCCCTTTAAAGTCCATGGTATTTATTTATTAACTTCAGATTATCAGGGTGTCAAACCGGAGCAATTTTGTTTGAAGACTTGAATGATTATGAGGACTACAATTTTGTTTTACACGAAATAGTATTATGTTGGCAATTCTATCCCTTCCAAAGACAATATGAGAAGAAATACAAGAACATAAATGTGATATAGCATTGTTTTGGCCATGTTGCCATTTTCAAAGGCAATCTCACTCTCACTCACTCACTCACTCACTCTCACTCTCTCTCTCTCTAGGACCTAAGATACAGTTATTACAAACTGTCTCGTGTTACAGTGATACAGACTGACATAGGGGGCCCAGCGGGAGCTTTGTAGTGGAGAGCTGCAAAGGAACATTTACTATATCAAAAGACCTTGCGATTCATTCCTGGGAGATATTCGGGATAATTAATTTCTTCACTTCACTAATAGTCTGTATGTGTGTGTGTGTTGGGATTGAGAGAGAGATTTATACAGATACACTGGCCACACAGATCTTACGATCCATGCAAGGTGGCCAAGACTTAATCCTAGTAGAGATGGCAACCCAACGAGAAAGTGGAAGGAAAGGATAGCAAAGATGAAGGCTCTCTCTCCAAGAGAGAGAGAGAGATAGATAGAGAGAAAGAGAGTACATAACTACTCTTGAGAATGTTCGCGTGCCTACATTAAAGAGAAAACCTGCACTTACGAATATACCCAAGGAAAGACTACAGAGAGAAAACAGGTGACTTCTACCTCTATGTGGGTTACAGGCATACCCCAAGACCTATCTCTACTCAATATAACTATACTCTTATGGATATACTAGGGCTCACCCCCCCCCCCCCCCTCCCCCTCTAAGTGGGTTACAGGCATACCCCAAGACCTATCTCTACTCAATATAACTATAGTCTTATGGATATACTAGGGCTCACCTCCCCCTCCCCCCCCCCCCCTCTATGTGGGTTACAAGCATACCCCAAAACCTATCTCTACTCAATATAACTATACTCTTATGGATATACTAGGGCTCACCTCCCCCCCCCCCCCCCCCTCCCACCTCTATGTGGGTTACAGGCATACCCCAAGACCTATCTCTACTCAATATAACTATACTCTTATGGGTATACTAGGGCTCACCTGCCCCCCCCCCCTCCCCTTCTATGTGGGTTACAGGCATACCCCAAGACCTATCTCTACTCAATATAACTATACTCTTATGGGTATACTAGGCTCACCTGTCCTCTCCCCTTCTATGTGGGTTACAAGCATACCCCAAGACCTATCTCTACTCAATATAACTATACTCTTATGGATATACTAGGGCTTACCTCCCCCCCCTTCTCTCTCTCTCTCTCTCTCTCTCTCTCTCTCTCTCTCTCTCTCTCTCTCTCTCTCTGTCTCTGTATTTACACTTGAAAATTCATGGTTACAATGATTATTCTTGTTCTAAACTTTCATAGCATTAGTAGACTAAAGGACTACATATGACTAGTGATCCTATATTAAAGTCTTACCATGTTTATTAGAATTCCAGTTTGTTCTCTCTCTCTCTCTCTCTCTCTCTCTCTCTGCGATATATTATTTAATCTTTATTTACATGTGTATCCTCCATTTGGCGGCGTTTAGTGATTTTTATTGTTTCCTATTTTCTACTTCCTTTATTTTTAACACTCAGGCTCTCTCTCTCTCTCTCTCTCTCTCTCCACCAGTCCTTGAGAAACCCTCTGACGAGATAACCCGAAATATTTCCCTTTCTCGGGTACACGCGCCTTCAGAAGTTCCCCGCTCTCCTTCAAGTTGGAATAGTGTCTCTCTAAACTGTTAACAATTATGTATTAAAACCCGTACAGTACCAGAACCGTTCTTTCAATTTTCTTCTGGCTACTATTAGACGATTTTATTCAGTTTATATAGGTCCTCCTGCAATAAACAGGCTTCGAACTATCTCACTTGACTCTTTGTACTACCACAGATCCTTCTTAAACCGCACAAAATCGAGCAGTGTATTTTAGTGTGTTCCCTAGGTTAAGAAAAACGCCTTCCTGACTTCACTCAAACTCAAAAATGCTCACCCAAACCCCCTTCAAGCTAAACATTGTACCACCAAAAACATCATCAGGAACACTACCACCATAAATATCGTCTATCACCACCATCACTACCATAACAACCACCACCACCACCACACCAACCACCATCACTACCATAACAACCACCACCACACCAACCACTATCACCACCATCACTACCATAACAACCACCACCACCACACCAACCACCATCACCATCTTGAGACAGGTGGAGTTGAGGAGAGTCACGTGGCTACTTCTCTTTGTTTACACTCCACTTAGAGAGAGAGAGAGAGAGAGAGAGAGAGAGAGAGAGAGAGAGAGAGAGAGAGAGAGAGAGAGAGAGAGAGAGAGAGAGAGAGAGAGAGAGAGAGAGAGAGTGAGAGAGAGAGAGAGAGAGAGAGAGATAATTATTTTGGCTTGGCCGTCCTCTTTCATCTACTGCGATAGCGTATTGTATCGAATCATTTACCAGTATGGCAGTTTTTAAGGCCGGAGCACTTTATTGGGACCATCTGATCTGTGTATCTATTTAACTAAACTAAACCATCATATTCAATGCAGAGAGAGAGAGAGAGAGTTACAAGTAGTTGGTATCTCAAATACCTTGCAGTCCATTCCGGGGAGATACTCAAAGTGGAAGGAGAGAGATTGTGTAGTGCACTACACTCATTGCAGAGTGAGCAAAACATTATCTACTGTTTTCTTGAACTGCTCTACCGAATATCCAATTACAACTTCTGAGGGAAGATGATTAAGGTAGAACTGATCTTATATGTGAACAGGTCTATCTATCTATCTAGCTATATGCTCAGGCTCAATCCCCAGTGTTCCTATTTTGTTATTTCTATTTTTCTTTTTTCTTTTATTTTATCCTTTTTTTTTTTTTTCTTTGTCTTGGGGGTGGCCGACTCAAGACAGAGCCAGAACAGGGAAAACACAAAACACAACATAAAATGAACAACATAACATGAACAGGTGTCCACACATATACCGGTACAATTGATCAACCTTATTATTTGTTATCTATTGTTGTTTTTGTTTTTGTAACTTCCAGCTTTGGTTGCGTGTCATAGTCAAATTGACGTTAGACATTTGCGAGAGAGAGAGTGTGTGTGTGTGTGTGTGTGTGTGTGAGTGTATGCGAGGGAGAGAGAGTGTGTGTGTGTGAGAGAGAGATAGTGTGTGTGAGAGAGAGAGTGAGAAAGAGAGGGTGTAGAAGGGGAGGGGGCCACTAAACTGACCATCTTCTTCAATACACTGGTCAGGCGTCGACAAATTACCTCCATACCTCCTTCTTAACCCCCACCCCTCCTCTTTCTTTCTCTCTCTCTCTCTCTCTCTCTCTCTCTCTCTCTCTTTCAACACTATAACTCCTTTACACACATACTGTACACTCACTCTCCATCCCCCCCCCCTCTCTCTCTCTTTCTCTCTCCCTAGCTACCCACCTTACCTCCCTCCCTCTGCCACACCTCTTAACTTATACACCCTTAACACCATAGCTCGCTCTCTCTCTCTCTCTCACCCTCAGAACCCTAGCTATACCACCCTCCCTGTCACACCTCTTAACTTATACACCCTTAACACTCACTCACTCTCCCCTCTCTCCCCTCAGAACCCTCGCTACCCACCTACCCTCCTCCCTCTGCCTATACACCCTTAACATAGCTCGCTCTCTCTCTCTCTCTCACCCTCAGAACCCTAGCTATACCACCCTCCCTGTCACAACCTATTCTTATACCCCTTAACACACTCACTCGCCCTCACTCTCTCTCTCCTCAGAACCCTAGCTACCCACCTTACCTCCCTCCCTCTGCCACACCTCTTAACTTATACACCCTTAACACCATAGCTCGCTCTCTCTCTCTCTTCTCACCCTCAGAACCCTAGCTATACCACCCTCCCTGTCACACCTCTTTAACTTATACACCCTTAACACTCACTCACCTCTCACTCCTCTCTCCCCTCAGAACCCTAGCTACCCACCTACCTCCCTCCCTCTGCCACACCTCTTAACTTATACACCCTTAACACCATAGCTCGCTCTCTCTCTCCTCTCTCACCCTCAGAACCCTAGCTATACCACCCTCCCTGTCACACCTCTTAACTTATACACCCTTAACACTCACTCACTCTCACTCTCTCTCTCCCTCAGAACCCTAGCTACCCACCTTACCTCCCTCCCTCTGCCACACCTCTTAACTTATACACCCTTAACACCATAGCTCGCTCTCTCTCTCTCTCTCACCCTCAGAACCCTAGCTATACCACCCTCCCTGTCACACCTCTTAACTTATACACCCTTAACACTCACTCACTCTCACTCTCTCTCTCCCTCAGAACCCTAGCTACCCACCTTACCTCCCTCCCTCTGCCACACCTCTTAACTTATACACCCTTAACACCATAGCTCGCTCTCTCTCTCTCTCTCACCCTCAGAACCCTAGCTATACCACCCTCCCTGTCACACCTCTTAACTTATACACCCTTAACACTCACTCACTCTCACTCTCTCTCTCTCCCTCAGAACCCTAACTACCCCCCTTACCTCCCTCCCTCTGCCACACCTCTTAACTTATACACCCTTAACACCATAGCTCGCTCTCTCTCTCTCTCTCACCCTCAGAACCCTAGCTATACCACCCTCCCTGTCACACCTCTTAACTTATACACCCTTAACACTCACTCACTCTCACTCTCTCTCTCCCTCAGAACCCTAGCTACCCACCTTACCTCCCTCCCTCTGCCACACCTCTTAACTTATACACCCTTAACACCATAGCTCGCTCTCTCTCTCTCTCTCACCCTCAGAACCCTAGCTATACCACCCTCCCTGTCACACCTCTTAACTTATACACCCTTAACACTCACTCACTCTCACTCTCTCTCTCCCTCAGAACCCTAGCTACCCACCTTACCTCCCTCCCTCTGCCACACCTCTTAACTTATACACCCTTAACACTCACTCACTCTCACTCTCTCTCTCCCTCAGAACCCTAGCTACCCACCTTACCTCCCTCCCTCTGCCACACCTCTTAACTTATACACCCCTAACACTATAGTTTTCTCTCTCTCTCTCTCTCTCTCTCTCTCTCTCTCTCTCTCTCTCTCTCTCTCTCTCTCTCTCTCTCTCACCTTAAGAACCCTAGCTACCCACCTTACCACCCTCCCTCTGCCACACCTCTAACTTATACACTCTTAACACTAGCTCTCTCTCTCTCTCTTTGGAGAATACACCAAAGACGAAGTACAAATGAGTAATGCCCTCAATACCTTCTTTGCATCAGTTTTTACAACAGAAAACCTCAGTGATATCCCTACACCATCGCCGATTCAGATTGATAATTCAGATGTTCTAAGCAATATCACCGTTACAGAGAGAGAAGTATTGAATTGTTTAGATAAACTCAAGGTAAATAAAACGCCAGGACCTGATACAATCTCGCCTAGAGTTCTAAAGGAAGCTAAGGATGAGCTCTCCAAACCACTGACATTACTATTCAATAAATCCTTGCAGTCTGGAACTATGCCTGATCAGTGAAGCTAGCCAACGTAACACCGATATTCAAAAAAGGCAGCAAATCCCTACCAAGTAACTATCGTCCAATTAGCTTAACCTCAGTTGTTTGTAAAATGCTAGAAACGGTCATACGAGACAGACTCGTAAATCACTTAGAGGAAAATAACATACTTAGATACTCAACACGGCTTTCGTAAAAAACGTTCCTGTTTAACAAACCTCTTAGACTTCTTCCACTCACCTCTACGATGAGAGTAAAGCTGTAGATATTATATACCTTGATTTTCAAAAGGCCTTTGACAAAGTTCCCCACAAACGTTTACTGCTAAAACTAAAAGCGCATGGAATACAAGACGGTGTGTTGAAATGGATAGAAAATTGGCTCAGCAACAGAAAGCAAAGGGTAATCATAAACGGTAAGGCATCTAAATGGACCAATGTAAGTAGCGGGTACCCCAGGGATCGGTACTAGGACCAATTTTCTTTCTAATTTACATCAACGACATAGATGAGGGTCTCACCTGTACAATCTCAAAATTTGCTGATGATACAAAAATTGCAAATAGCGTACCCTCAAAAGAACAAGTTGACGATATGCAACACAATCTAGATAAATTGTCATGTTGGGCCCAAATTTGGCAAATGAGTGTCAATGCGATAAATGTAAAGTACTACATGTCGGATACCTAAATGAGAAAGCAAACTATTCGATGAATGGCACTCAGCTTAAGAATGTAAACAGAGAAACCGATCTGGGAGTAACAATATCGAGTAACCTAAAACCGAGTCAACAATGTTCAGAAGTTGTTAAGAAGGCAAACAAAATAATTGGCTTTATAGGCAGGTCATTTGAGCATAAATCCAAAGAAGTTATCCTAACCCTTTACAATTTCTTAGTCCGCCCTCTTCTGGAATACTGCGTTCAATCCTGGTGCCCTTATTACCAAAAAGATATAAACAAGCTAGAACGAGTTCAACGTAGAGTTACCAAAATGATACCTAGCCTAAAGAACAAACCATACGAAGAGCGTCTTAGAGAATTAAATCTATTTCCTTTAACCCAGCGCAGATTAAGAGGTGACTTAATTCAAGTGTTCAAAATCATCAAAGGCATCGACAATATGAACTGTAGTAAGTACTTCACTATCGACCAATCTAATTACACGCGGGGAAACGGTTGCAAAATTATTGGTAAATCTTTTAACTCGCACGAATCTAAGAATTTCTTCTTCAATCGAGTTGTCAACTTGTGGAATGGGCTTCCCCGAAACGTTATAGACTGCATCACCGTTGATTCATTAAAACTCCGCCTAGACAAATATCTCTCATTAAACCCGCGACTGACTGAGTTTGTAAATGAATAACTTTATTTTATCCCCCCCTCAGTTACTAACCCATCTGTCCTCTACTAACTCCCTAATCCTGCCACGGACATTAGTTCCAGGGCAGTAATTCCCTTTCCAATGTTCCCTTACCCACTCTAAACCACTGTTTGGACACTTGATCCTCAGTGTTTTGGAGGACAAGCAACTTAGAAGGGTCACTAGAACTGTTGTTGCTTGATTTCCTTTGTACTCTCTGACATACACACACACACACATGCACAATCACGCCTGCCTTTTCAATATTCCTCTTTTTTATACTCCCCCCCCCCCCCCACCTCATCCACCGTTTCCTCCCTTCCTCCTTAAGAGTACCTCCACTTTTGTCCATTTGCGGAGAGGAAGAGTGTGTGTGTGTGTGTGTGTATGTGTGTGTGTGTGTGTGTGTGTGTGTGTGTGAGAGAGAGAGGGAGAGAACGTGTGTGTGTGTGTGTGTGTGAGTGAACGTGAGTATATACATAAACATAATCTCCATCAGAATAGACTATTGAACTCCTCTCGTAAACACCAGATACAATCCTATTATACTAGAATGTACTGATATCCTCCCCCACTGTATTTAATATTAGCCAACGCTCTTCATTATATACCAACACCGAATATACAGATAAAACAGTGTTTTATATATATACCGGTATATACAGTGTATATATATATATATATACAGAGAGAGAGAGAGAGAGAGAGAGAGAGAGAGAGAGAGAGAGAGAGAGAGAGAGAGAGAGAGAGAGAATAAAATATATAAAAAAAAAATCTTTCCTAAAACCTCCTTTATCGCATGGGTCAAGCATTACCTTACCACCCAGCGCTGATCACTATACCCAGACCATACAGGGAGGGGTGTACTGTACTATAATGTGCTATCTGGGCGCTATATCGGGGCACAGGCGACACCTACACCACAAGCTTAACACAGGCTCTTGTCATTAAGTCTCATTACCATGTTCTGCATAAAAGGATTTGGGTGGCGATAGGGATGCTTGAAGTCTGTGCTGAGCACGGGTAGTATTCTGGACTTAGATTCAAGAGGTCGAGGGTTCGTTCCTCGCTAGGAGCTACGATTATTTGGTACTCCCCTCCAAGGCCTTTTAACCCCTCCCTATAATGGCGAACATCAGGTGCTGTAGACCAGTTGTACATATAAATGTTAGCACCTGGTTATCATGATTGTTATGATTACATTGGTTACACATTAGTCTCACAAACACAGCCACTCTAACATTACACTAATACTCAACATCTAATTTACCCAACACTTACAACCTTGCCAAGCCGGACTACGCCACCGTGGTGAGGTAAAGAAGCGATCATCATCCAAGATAGACCGGTGGACCATTCCAGATGATAATGAAGATGATTTAATGGATTATATAGCGCTACATACGACTCCATAGATCCTGCGATCCCTGTGAAGCAGTTCGGACTTAACCCGTTCAGTACCAGGGACGTCCTTTGCATCATACTCTGGCAACTATTAGACGATTATATTCAGCTTAGGAAGGACCTCTAGCAATAATTAGGCTTCAAAATATTTCAACCAACCCTCTTAACTACCAATGATCCTCCCTAAGCTGGATAATATCGTCTAAATATAGCTAGAAAAAGACATAACACACGTCGTTGGTACTGAACGTGTTAATATTCAAACTAGTTGGCACTAATGAGTACAAAAGCATGGTAGTGGAGAAGGAAGAGGAGGAGGGGGAGGAGGGGGAGGAGGAAAAGGTGGAGGAGGAGGAATACAAAGGACTTACAAACTGCAACAGACATATTGGTCCTTACGGGGCAGTTTGGATATCTACTGTACATCGCTAAGCTACTAATAGGTAAAGCAAAATATACCGATAGTAAAGCAGAAGGCGGAGGAGGAGAAAGGGAGGGAGGGAGGAGGAGGAGGAGGAAGAGGAGGAGGAGGGAGGGAGGAGGAGAATAAGCAGAGAGTGAGATAGCGAGCCAGTACTACCATAAGAGGCTTGACACACCCCAGAGCCACAACAACTCTATACCTTAACGGGCTCTCTCTCTCTCTCTCTCTCTCTCTCTCACACAGAAGAGTGAGATAGCGAGCCAGTACTACCATAAGAGGCTTGACACACCCCAGAGCCACAACTCTATACCTTAACGGGCTCTCTCTCTCTCTCTCTCTCTCTCTCACACACACACACAGAAGAGAGAGAGTGAGATAGCGAGCCAGTACTACCATAAGAGGCTTGACACACCCCAGAGCCACAACAACTCTATACCTTAACGGGCTCTCTCTCTCTCTCTCTCTCTCACAGAAGAGAGAGTGAGATAGCCAGCCACTGCTACCATAAGAGGCTTGACACACCCCAGAGCCACAACAACTCTATACCTTAACGGGCTCTCTATCTATCTATCTATCTCTCTCTCTCTCTCTCTCTCACACAGAAGAGAGAGTGAGATAGCGAGCCAGTACTACCATAAGAGGCTTGACACACCCCAGAGCCACAACTCTATACCTTAACGGGCTCTCTATCTAGCTCTCTCTCTCTCTCTCTCTCTCTCTCTCTCTCTCTCTCTCAGAAGAGAGAGTGAGATAGCGAGCCAGTACTACCATAAGAGGCTTGACACACCCCAGAGCCACAACAACTCTATACCTTAACGGGCTCTCTATCTATCTATCTATCTCTCTCTCTTCATGAGTGCTCAAAAGAAACATATCCCAATGCGTAAAAGACACAGTAAGAAAATAAACAAACCCCTTTGGTACTATATAAATATCAGTAGAGCAATTAGGGAAAGAAATCGTTTATACAACTTAAAGAGAGAAACAAAGAATAATACCATATGTAAGCAATACCTGGCCGCCAGAAGAAAAGTAAAATCACTAATAAAAACAGAAAAGAGGAATTATGAAATAAGCATAGCTAAAGATAGTAAAACTAATCCTAAGCAATTTTACAGATACATTAACAGTAGCAAACAAATCAAAAGCGGGATAGGACCCATACTTAACACTCAATGTGTTCTAGAAACAGATAGCAAAGACATAGCCTCTACACTTAACAATTATTTCAGCTCCGTTTTTACCACTGCTGCCAACACGAACACTCCACAAGCTACTAATCAAACAAGCAACATTGTGCTCCCTGACTTCAAAATTAGCCAATCAAACGTCACTAGACAGATTGAATTACTGAAAATAAATAAATCTCCCGGCCCAGACCTTATTCATCCCTAAAATCCTAAAAATGGTCAAAGATGAAGTTGCCGAACCCCTAACCAAAATGTTTAACATGTCACTCCAACATGGACAATTACCCACTGACTGGAAGACAGCGAATATTACACCGATATTTAAAAAGGGAGATAAAAAACTACCAGGGAATTACAGACCCATTAGCTTTACTTCCGTTAATGTATAACACTATTAGAATCAATTATAAGAGACGAACTTGTACTTTTCATAGAGAATAATAATCTTATTAATAATAGTCAACACGGCTTCAGAGCAAAAAAATCATGCCTAACGAACCTTATCGAATTTTATGACAACCTATTAAAATTTATGATTTTATCAAAAGTCTTGATATAGTGTACTTCGATTATCAAAAAGGCCTTCGACAAAGTCCCTCATAACAAACTGCTTCAGAAGGTCGAGAATCTAGGAATACAAGGAAGCACACTTAATTGGATAAGGAATTGGTTAAGCGAAAGAAAGCAAAGAGTAATTATTAATGGAGTGGAATTCAGAATGGACTCCGGTGACTAGTGGAGTCCCACAGGGTTTCAGTTCTGGGCCCATTATTATTCATAATATATATTAATGATTTAGACAAATGGCATTAATAACATAATTTCCAAATTCGCCGATGACACTAAAATAGGAAATGCAATAATATCAGAAAGCGATAGAAGTAGCCTGCAATCAGATTTAAACAAGATATCAGAGTGGTCAGAAAATTGGCAGATGCCCTTTAACGTAAACAAATGCCTGATACTACAAATAGGCTCCCGAAACAACAAATACGAATACCATATGAATGGAGAAAAGATAAAGAGCGTATCACAGATAAAAGACCTAGGAGTGCTTATCAATGAAAATCTAAAATCTACAAGCCAATGCACCGCAGCAACTAACAAAGCAAATAGAGCCCTAGGAGTCATTAAAAGAAATTTGCATTGTCATAGTAAAGCCATACCTGTAGTTATACCATTATATAAAAGTATTGTGAGGCCGCATCTGGAGTATGCTGTGCAGTTTTGGTGTCCCTACTTAATGGAAAGACATAGAAAAACTCGAATCCTTTCAGCGTTTAGAGCAACAAAGTTAATCCCTTCCCTTAGAAATACGCCATACAATGAGAGATTAAAAGAACTCGATCTGTTTCCGCTTAAGAAATGGAGAATAAGGGGACAGCTGATAGAGTGTTTTAAGATACTAAAAGGCTTTAGTAACGTAAATTCTAATAATCTATTTAAGATAGCCAAAGAAGGTTCCACAAGAGGAAACAAATTAAAACTAACAGGCAGGAAAGCGAACCTAGACATAACTAAAAATTTCTTCACCCACAGTATTATTAATGAGTGGAATAAGCTCCCTAATGAAGTTATTGACAGTGACTCGATATACACATTTAAAAAAAGATTAGACACATATCACAGAAAAGTTGGTCTGCAGTAGAAGCTGATCACTGATAAGAGAACCTGGCGGAAATGAGAAAGTTTTCAGTTGAAGAGAGAAAGAGGAAAAAAAAAAAAAAAAAAAAAAAAAGTGAAGGTGTGCATGCCTTTTCCTTTCTATTTCTAACTATACTATAAATTCCTTCAGGCGATTTCCAAGCCCTGCAAGGTTATTCACTTCTAACTGTTTCCATGTACGGCATATTGCCGGAGGGTGGGGAGAGAGCCTTCATCTTTGCTATCCTTTCCTTCCACTTTCTCTTAGGGTTGCTATCTCTATTAGGATTAAGTCCTGGTCACCTCGCAGGGATCGTAAGATCTGTGTGGCCAGTGTATCTATGTAAATCTATGTAAATCTTTCTCTCTCTCTTTATCTCTCTCTCTCTCTTTCTCTCTCTCTCTCTCTCTCTCTCTCTCACACACACACACACCTATCCTTTCATCTCTCTCTCTCCCGCCTTTTTAATTTATTCTCACTATCCTAAAAGTTGCTTTCATGTTTCCTTTTTTATATATATATTTATGTATTCATATTTTTTTCTTTTTACTTGATTTCCTCTTTTTCTTTTCTTTTTTTGCTACCCAATCTTCGTTCTACCTTTTGGGGGCCAGTTTTATATATACGGTATTTTATCATTTAGGTTTCCTTTATCTTTAAACAGTAGGCTGAATGGGGCCGAATGGATACAACCCCGAGAAAGAGGAGAAAGAGAGAAAAAAAACGAGGTATGCCCCCTTAAGACAGATAAAAGAGTCGGCTTCTTTGGTTGGTTGGTGAAAACATATGAATATGTATATTTGATGTGTTTTCACATAGCATAGCGTGGGTGGGTAAATGACTGGATATAAAGATGTGATAGATTATTGTTTATATCGCTCTCGCTCGCTCTCTCTCTCTCTCTCTCTATATATATATATATATATATATATATATATATATATATATATATATATATATATATATATATTATGCAGAGTGAGAGAGAGAGTAGATACCGGTATACCTGTATATTGCTTGACTTTAAATAGCCAGCGTGCCTTTAAATGAATGGGTGTAAAAAATATGATCAATCATTAACAGTATTCATGATCTATCTCTCTCTCTCTCTTTCTCTCTCTCTCTCTCTCTCTCTCTCTCTCTCTCTCTCTCTCTCTCTCTTACTGAATGACTGGCGATAAATGTTTGATGGGTCTTAAAAACTATATATTAAATATTCTGAAGCATATCTTGTTTTAAATATAATATCCTAGTTTATGTCGGTTTTATAGACGGTATCAATTTCTTTTAAACAATATCGTGGAAGTTTAGCCATGCAGATGCGCTCTCTCTCTCTCTCTCTCTCTCTCTCTCTCTCTTCTTCTTCTTCTTCTTCTTTGCTATCCTTTCCTTCCACTGTCCCTTACTCTCGGGTTAGCTATCTCTACAAAAATGAAGTCCTGACCACCTCGCTGGGATCGTAAGGTCTGTGTGGTCAGTGTATCTATGTAAATATTTCTCTCTCAATTTCACTCTAACTCTCACTCGCTATATGCCTGTATATTATTTCACTCTAACTCTCACTCGCTATATGCCTGTATATTATTTCACTCTAACTCTCACTCGCTATATGCCTGTATATTATTTCACTCTAACTCTCACTCGCTATATGCCTGTATATTATCTCACTCTAACTCTCACTCGCTATATGCCTGTATATTATTTCACTCTAACTCTCACTCGCTATATGCCTGTATATTATTTCACTCTAACTCTCATCGCTATATGCCTGTATATTATTTCACTCTAACTCTCACTCGCTATATGCCTGTAGATTATTTCACTCTAACTCTCACTCGCTATATGCCTGTATATTATTTCACTCTAACTCTCACTCGCTATATGCCTGTATATTATTTCACTCTAACTCTCACTCGCTATATGCCTGTATATTATTTCACTCTAACTCTCACTCGCTATCTGCCTGTTATTATTTCACTCTACTCTCAGCGCTATCTGCCTGTATATTATTTCACTCTAACTCTCACTCGCTATATGCCTGTATATTATTTCACTCTAACTCTCACTCGCTATATGCCTGTATATTATTTCACTCTAACTCTCACTCGCTATATGCCTGTATATTATTTCACTCTAACTCTCACTCGCTATATGCCTGTATATTATTTCCTAAAAACATATGTTCTATCAAGTTGCAGTTTTAATATTTGTACTGCGATCATTAAAGTATTTGATATGATAGTTAAACCCCTCTAATTTATATATGCATTTATTCTCGCATATTATGAGAGAGAGAGAGAGAGAGAGAGAGAGAGAGAGAGAGAGAGAGAGAGAGAGAGAGAGAGAGAGAGAGAGATGGATGGGGGGGGGGAGGAAAAATGTGCATGTAACTGGTAATATATGCTGTTATTACAATGGTTATGAGAGAGAGAGAGAGAGAGATGTGAGAGAGTGTGTCACCGGTACAGAAGTGGTTAACAGAATTTACTATAGGGTCTCTAGTTGTTATAATTGTGCTATCATTATTATAATTAAGCCAGGGGGGGGGGGGGGGGGGGGGGGGAGTTTGGACCCCTTCTCCCTCATGTTTAGTCCCATTTATTTTGAGAGATTTTGAGAAATTCGCCCCATTAGTTTGGCGATTTCAAGACCATTAGTGCCATTTACGTGTCGAATTTGTCCTGGCGAGCGAAAGCCAGCCTGCAATTTAGGAGGAACCGGCCTTTGGTCATGCATAAATTTAGCTCGAAGGGGCGGGGGGGGGGGGGGGGGGGGGATTTTTCTTAAGCTTGATGAAGGTCTAAGGAGGGAACCTAAATCTGAAACACAACATAATAATAAATAATTTCTAAAAAATCAATGACTACGTCTGCGATACAATAAAACATACATTCAGCATCTCAGCAATCTTACCATCACTACAGACGCCTGGCACAGCCGACACACAATGAGGTAGCAAGCATCGGCAACCCATTTAAGGGGGGGATGGCTTGTCAGTGGGCTTGTTGGCTGCAGTGGCTGGCTTTATCACTGACACACACACACACACACAGAGAGAGAGATTTACATAGATTTACATAGATACACTGGCCACACAGACCTTACGATCCAAACGAGGTGGTCAGGACTAAATCTAGTAGAAATGGCATATCCGATAGAAGAGGAAAGTTGAAGGAAAGGATAGAAAAGAAGAAGGCTCTCTCTCCCCACCCTCCGTTCCCTCCGGCAATTGCCGTACATGAAAAAGTTGGAAGTGATTAACCTTGCTGGGCTTCGAAATCCCCAGAAGGAATTTACAGGAAAGATTGGAAAAAAAGAAAGGGAAAACAAAAAAGAAATTAAAAAATCATGCAAAGAGAGAGAGAGAGAGAGAGAGAGAGAGAGAGAGAGAGAGAGCGAGAGCGAGAGAGAGAGATAATGAGAGGTAGATAGATAAACAACCAGGTAAAGGGAGAAATCGACAAGCCATTTAAGTGTGTGGGGGGGCGTGGGGGGGGTGCAGGGGGGGGGGGAGTAACACGTCGGTTGCAATAGCGTTAGAAAATCGAAACTGATACTCCATTGCATTGAGTGGCAAGTGATTGTGGAAGTAAGATAAGAGAGTTGATAAACACACACAAGGATTACACTACTTCCATTGATAGCTGATTTAGTGGTATGTGATAGTAGACTAAAGATTAAAGATTTTGGTTAAGAATTTGTGTGTGTGTGTGTGGGGGGGGGGGGGGGGGTTCTGTACCTCCTTCTCCCTCATGTTTTACCGACCGAAAAACGTAAGAATTTGTCTTGAGGGTGTTTTGTAA
>CM064522.1:35379545-35409545 GCA_032716605.1 Paralithodes platypus
AGCCCGTAGCCTAGTAGGTAGAGCTCTCGTCTCACACACGAGGGGTCGGGGGTTCAATCCCCGGCCGGGCGGAGACACATTGGGCTTGTCTCCTTTCATAGTTAGCCTCAGTTCACCTAGCTGTAAATAGGTACCTGTAATAAGTGGACGACGTTGTGACGGTCCCATCTGGGGTTGGCAAAAATGGTAACACGGCGCTATGTTATCATATGGTTCACCTAAGCTGATGGCTACCTAAACCTTCGGGCTAGACGGTACGGTCTATATGTGAGAATGGCTCCATACAGATCCACCCTGAACCTTCGTTTCCGAATGTCGCCAATTGGCTAAAAATACAGACTACACACACATCCACAAGCCATTCCAACGATACATATAACACCTGCACATATAGGAGGCGGGAAATAACTGAGCATGCTCACTCCCCGCAATACAACGATAGTAAGTAGAAACTAGAGTAAGTACACATAAACCCCACAACACACACACACACACACCCCACACACCACTCTTTCTCTCTCTCTCTCCTCTGACACCTGCCGAATTCCACAGCGCACCTGTTTTTTATGACGGCCCTTATTTGCCTATCTTGGTGGGAGTGTTTGGGTTGGTTTTGTTCCTATATGGTATTTACGCGTAGTTATTGTAGTTGTCATTGAATTCGTCCGTTTTTAGTAACACTTTATTTGTTTGATGTTATCACTTTTATTATTATATATTTTTATTATTCTTATTAGTATTAATATACCTCAATACTTCTTGTTGATCATCAAATACGGTTTTATCATGAATGTTTGATAATATTAAACAAATCTCCCGGTATTTAATTGTAAACAAACATGTGCAGGTGCTTTGATTAGGCATGATGTCTAAACCTAACATTCCCTCCTTTCTCTCCCCCTTATCCCCCTTCCCCACCTCCCCGATCCCCCTACCCCTTTCCCGCTCTCCACTTCCACTTCTACCTCCCTACCCCCGCCCCCCCCGCTCATACCCACTTACCTTCTAAAACCTAATTATCCCCCTTTCCCTCTCCTCCCTCCCACTTCTTCCTCCCCCCCCCCCCGCTCATAAACCCATTTAACCTCTAACCTACTTACCCCCCCCCTCTCCCCTAACCCCTTTCCCCTCTCTCTCTCGCCCTCTCCCCTCTCCCACCCCCCCCCGCTCATAACCCAGTTTACCTCTAACCTAATACCTCCTCTCCCCCTAACCCCTTTCCCTCTCTCGCTCCCACTTCTCCCCCCCCCCCCCCCCCCCCCCTTCATACCCTTACATCTAACCTAATACCTCCTCTCCCCTAACCCCTTGTTTCCCTCCTCTCTCTCCCACGTCTCTCCCCCCCCCCCCCCCCCCCGCTCATACCCATTTTTCCTCTAACCTAATACCTCACTCCTTTCCCCTAACCCCCCTTTCCCGCTCTCCGCTCCCACTTCTCCCCCCCCCCCCCCACCCCCGCGCATACCCAGTTACCGCTAACCTAATACCTCCTCGCCCCTAACCCCCCTTTCCCTCTCTCTCTCCCACTGCGCTCTCCCCCCCACCCCCCCCCCCGCGCTCAGACCCCCTTACCTCTAACCTAATACCCCCTCTCCCGACCCCTTTCCCTCTCTCTCTCCCAACTTCTCTCACCCCCCTGCCCCCCCCCCCCCCCCGCTTCGACCCACTTACCTCTAACCTAATACCACCCCCGCTCCCCTAACCACTTTCCCTCCTCTCTCTCCACTTCTCTCTCCCCCCCCCCCCCCCCGGCGCATACCCACTTACCTCTAACCTAATACCCCCTCTCCGCCTAACCCCTTTCCCTCTCTCTCTCCCCCTTCTCTCCCCCCTCCCCCACACCCACCCCCCCCACCGCTCATACTTCCAACTACCTCTAACCAAGACCCCCTCTCCCCTAACCCCTTTTCCCTCCCCAATCCTTTTCTCTCTCCTTCCTCCCCCCCCCCCCCCTCTCATACCCAATTACCTCTCACTACCCTTAGGCGATTTTATGAGCCGTTTATATTATGCCCTTATTCTATCGGTGTGAAGTGGATAAGTCTACAGGCATGGATGATATGGGCAGAGATAAAGGAGATGAATAGGATATATAGATTGGTAAATATATTTTGTTTATATATGGAGAGATTTATTATATATATATATATATATATATATATATATATATATATATATATATATAGGCCTGTATATTAGAATCTCAAGTCATCTAAAAGTCTTTGTTGATATTTGTGTTCTCCTGATTTTGTCCCTGCCTATCTATCTGTCTATTTCTTCCTATGTGTATGAAAGAGCCAAAAGTCAGGTTGCCTGTAAAGAGTGTCTCCCCTAAAGCCAAAAGAGTGACAGAGAGCCAAATTCAAGGGTCGTTGGGGTCAAAATGCCTGGACACACGTAGTTTAAAGCAGTATAAGTCATAGGATGAAGGAAAGATTAATTGAGGGAGAGAGTTCCACAATTAACATTTTGAGTAAAATAAAGACTAAGAAATTTTGCCAATTCTCGGACAGAATAGGAGTGGAACTGTTGAAAGACGGGTGCCTCGCACTCGCCGCAAGGGAGGGGGTATGTACTGAGATAGCTCTGATGAACACTGGTTATTGTTTATCTATCTATCTATCTATCTATCTATCTATCTATCTACCTGTTCTGTTGAGTTTGCACCAATATATATCTTTGTCTATCCACATCTATCGGTATCTGCGTATAATTTGTTGTGTATGATATCTTTATAATGGAAGGGTAGGGGGCCATAGTCATCTCAAGAGTGCTTTGCCAATATTGGTCTCGCTCACTGATTGGTCCTATAGGCTACCTCTCTCTCACTCTCACTCCCACTCACTCACTCACTCACTCACTCACTCTCTTTCATAATTCTTTACTATGAATTTCCTAGTAAAAGTTTTTCTTATTCTGCTGGGGGATTTGTTTCCCCAACTATAATTTCATGCCGACCAATGGTCGGAGGGAGTGGTGGGTGGGGAGAGAGCCTTCTGCTTTGATATCCTTGCCTTCCACTTTGTAGCAAAATCTATTTTAGCATTACGTCCGGACTGCTTAGTAGGGACCGCAAGGTATGTGCACTCTGTGTATCTATGTAACTATGTAAATCTCTCTCAAAGTTGACCCAGGCAAATGATAAATAACAGCTCGCGTGTGGCACCCCCTTAACCTGAACAAATCGTCTATCGATAGCTATAAATATAAAAAACAATGGTGCCCTTGTGTTAAAAGTCTTAAACCCTTGATATCGAGAGGTTCGTGGCCCTGGGAATGATATCGTGGTAGAGAAAGGGTTAAGACTGCCCCGCACCCCCCCCCCCCCCTCCCCTCCCCCCCTGTGACCCGCCCACGACACCCCATACCTTCCCCGTGACCTATGACACCTGTAGAATAGAGTCAAACCAGCCACCCCCCCACCCCCCCCCCCCCTCTTCCCACCCATAGTATCACCTTACCTCTCTGTGACCTGCTTCTAATATCACCTTATATTTTCTAGTTTACACATTCTCTACCTGTGTATTATATGTATGGATGTATGTATGTTTGACTGTTTTTTAGACCTACTGTATGTGTGTATGATTGTATGTATGTATGCATGTATGTATGTATGCATGCATGATTGTATGTATGTATGTGTGTATGACTATATACTGTATGTCCCCTTTTGAACACAATAGTATCACGTTACCTCACCCGCTCACACCTTCACCACAACATGGCTATGGTGTACCAGATATATATATATATATATATATATTATATATATATATATATATATATATATATATATATATATATATAGCCCAACCTACCCAACACTACTACAGGCTCAACAATACCGTAGACTATATATTATCTTTGTATTGTCTACCCCCCCCCCCCCTACCCACCCACCCACACTACTGTCAACTATTAGGAGTGGAAGCCGTAGATTTGTTTATTGTGGGGGGGGGGGGGGGGGGGGGTACTTGAGTTGTAATCGTGGTGTGCAGGTTCGATGACGAGTGTAGGGAAGATATGGGGCATGTTGGTTGTTGTGTGTGTGTGTGTGTGTGTAAGAGAGAGTCTGTTCTGTTTTATGAGAGCGTGTGTCTGAGAGAGAGAGAGAGAGAGAGAGAGAGAGTGAGAGTGAGTGAAAGAGAGAGAGAGAGAGCACGAGAGAGTGACAGTGAGAGAGATTAAAAGTAGGAAGTGTCCGTCACAACAAGAGAATGTCACACACACACAGACACACACACACACGCACACGCACACACACACTTTACACATACCAATAGTTTCCTCCCACCTTTTCGTGTCATTCATCTCTCGCACTCTCTCTCTCTCTCTCTCTCTCTCTCTATATATATATATATATACATATACGAGGGGCGACGCGCTCCTCGGTGCTGCTAGGAGAGTGGCGAACACAACCTTAGGTGAACCTTAGGTATATTATATATATATTTTTTTTTTTTTTTTGTTTTTTTTTTTTTAACAGACAATGAACGGAGGAAGGAAAAACACAGATAAAACAAAAAGGTCCATGTCCCTAAAGGCATCCTCCATTCATAAAATGTTTGTAACAACTGGATTTAAACATTTGTAAATTGTAAGTTTGTGGAAAGCAATTCGAGGGAAGTGAATTCCAAAGAGTAGTAGCTCTGGAGATAAATGAATTCTGATAAGCAGAAGTTCTGCATTGTGGAGGAGAAAGTGTAATTCATGGGCGCTCTCAGCTGCCCTAGTTCTACGGGGAAAGATGTGGAGAAGCGGCACAATTGAAGCAAGTTCTTCGGAACAATTGCTGTGAAAATATCTGTAGAATAATGCAAGGGATGCAACGTTTCTTCGTATGTATAATGTAGGAAGGTCCTGTGTGATTGCAGGGTTATTGATTAATCTAATAGCTTTATTTTGAATTTTATCCAACTGCCTCAATGCAACCACTCCACTTCTACATAGATATGTAGATGTATATAGATATACATGTATATAGCTATCACTCTTATATAATAGGCTATAGTCAAACAAAAAATGTTCTCCCCTAACCTTCTCCTGTTTTCAAGGGTTAACTACGATAAACAATGGGTGAGGGAAAGGGAGAAACATAGTGGGCTGTTTTTCTTGTTTAATTGGGGGGGGGGGGAGAGAGAGAGAGAGAGAGAGAGAGAGAGAGAGAGAGAGAGAGAGAGAGAGAGAGAGAGAGAGAGAGAGAGAGAGAGTGAGAGTTAGAGTTAGAGAGGTATATTGTAAGTATGATGTCAGGTACCAGTATATGAAGCCTAACAAGAAGCGGAACACACATACCGGAAACGATGTCTCACGGCAGGGGGGGTGGCGGAAACAGTCAATGATGAGGTCACCGTTAATATATCAAGAGATTGTTATTTCTGGACCCCCTTCTTCTTCTTCTTTTTCTTCTTCTCCTTCTTCTTCTCCTTCTTCTTCTCCTTCTTCTTCTCCTTCTTCTTCTCCTCTTCTTCTTCTTCTTCTCCTCTTCTCCTCTTCTTCTCCTTCTTCTCTTCCTCTTCTTCTCCTCTTCCTTCTCCTCTTCTTCTCCTTCTTCTTCTTCTTCTTCCCCTTCTTCTTCTTCTTCTCCTCCTCCTCTTCTTCTTCTTATTCTTCTCCTCCTTCTTCTCTCCTCCTCCTCCTCCTCTTCCTTCTTCTTCTGCTTTCCTTCTCTTCTCCCTCCTTCTTATTCTTCTCCTTCTTCTCTCCTCCTCCTCCTCCTCATTCCTCTTCCTTCTTCTCCTTCTCCTCCTCCTTCTTCTTTTTATCTCCTCCTCCTCCTCCTCCTCCTCCTCTTCTTCCTCCTCCTCCTCCTCCTCCTCTTCATCCTCCTCCTCTTCTTCTTCTTCTTCTTCTTCTTCTTCTTCTTCTTATTCTTCTTCTTCTTCTTCTTCTTCTTCTTCTTCTTCTTCTTCTTCTTCTTCTTCTTCTTCTTCTGCTTCTTCTCACCTGACATCACCGTTATAATCACTCCGTCTCGCTTTGTCTCCATATGTTAATTAAGGGGAGATGGGTCGTTTTTCTGTTCCGGTCAAAGGTCGGTTCCTCTTAAAATAAAAAATCGACACCTGAATGGCACGATAGGTCTTAAATTTGACAACGAAATGGAGCGAAAGGTGTTAAAATCGCCAAACTAATGGGCCGAAGGTCTTAAAATCTCAAAGCTAACGGGGGAGAAAGGGGTCCCGAAAAAAAAGTAGACCCGAAATATTGCAAAATTAATCTTGCTCTTAGAAAATTGCCGGAAAAAGCTTTCGTGTGACATAGCTTTAAGGGGGGGATGGGCCTATTAATATGCTCAATTATGTATGTTTAAATTATTTCGTTAGCTTCCTCTATGGACCTCCATCAAGCTTAAACAACATTGCCCAAGACCCTTCAAGATAAATTTGTACATTTTTTTACAGTTTTTTGTTTTAATTCCTGGCTCGCTATCGCTCTCCAGGAAAAAATCGACACCTGAATGACACGGACATTCATAATATTGACAAAGAAATGGGCCGAATTGTCTTAAAATCGCCAAACTAATGGGCCGAACGTCTTAAAATCTGAAAACCAATGGGGCTAAACATAAGGGGAGAAAGGGGCCCAGAAAAACGACCCACCCTCCCTTAATATGAGCTAGACCCACCATTACATGGCTCTTTTGTCTGTCTGTCTGTCTGTCTGTCTGTCTGTCTGTCTGTCTGTCTGTCTGTATATTCCCTAATTTTGCTCTCTCCCATCCCCCACCCTCCTCTCCCACCGGACATTCCTCCCTTTTTACACCCTCCTCCCCTCCCCTATCCTCCCTTCCTTCCTTCCTTTCCTTATCACTCTTCCTCCTCTCTCCCCTTCCCTCCCACCTCCCCTCTCATTATCTATCTATCTATCTATCTATATCTATGTATCTATCTATCTATCTGTGTATTTATCTACCTGTGTATCTAACCATCTACCTATTGACTGACTATCTATCTACCTCTCAATATCTATCTATTTATCTATCTATCTATTTACCTATGTATCTAGCAATCTATCTATCTTCCACCTATCTATCTATCTATCTATCTATCTATCACTCTTCTCCCTCGCCCCCCCCCCTCCCCTCCACCACCCCCACCCTCTCATTAACCACCTTAACCCGAGTCTTTTTACGTCATTATCGCCCTGTTTATACTGTCCTTATTATCATTAGGGTTTGATCACTCACTCTCTCTCTCTCTCACACACATACACACACACACTCTCTCTCTCTCTCTACTGTATATCTACCTCTATCTATCTATCTATCTATCTATCTTCTCCCCTCCCCACCACCCCCACCCTCTCATTAACCACCTTACCCTCCTCTTTTTACATCATTATCGCTCTTTTTATCTCTATTAAATCTTCAGGGTCGGAGTCTTAAAGTTGATGATGGCATGTCTCACATAATATATATATATATATATATATATATATATATATATATATATATATATATATATATATATATATATATATATGTGTGACAAAAGGAAAACAAATACAGTTTGTCGCGATTGTCCCCTGTGTTTGTGTGTTTGTGTGTGTTTGTGTTTTATATGTTTTTTTTTTGTAACTGTCACCTTAATAAAGTTTTATATAGGAGTGTTATAGACCCCTCCTCCCCCCCCCACCCTCCTACACTATACCTATATAATACATTCACTATATGCTAACATGATCATCCACATGCAGGCACACACACACACATAGGGTAAATGATCTATGCAGGGTGAACATGGGAACACCTTTTAACTAGATTAACCCGTGCACTGCTAATTGTATTGGGCTCATTGTATGTTTGCGAGATATTAGCGTTGTTTGTGTTTTTGTAGCTTAGGAAAGACCTATGGAAGTCTAAGGTTCAATTCAGTTATAGGTTACTTCTGTTATTTCTCGAGGATCTTCCCAAGCTGAATAGAATCGTCTGACGTAATCTATAGCGCGATCACACTGAAGATGGTAAGTGAACGACAATGATTCTGAAATTTTTGTACTAAAGTGCTATGATTAATTTTGATTTCTAAATTTGTAGGCTCTTTTCTTTATGTAGTTATATTCCTTCTCCAATTACTTACTTTATTTTACTTATTTATTATATATTTTTTTGCAATTTTCTCGTAACTATTAGTTAATTTATTTTCTTCGATGTTGTTATTTTCTAAATTATCTTTTATTATTATTTTTTTTTTTTATTATTTCAATGTTTTTCTCTTGTAATTTGATGGTATCCCATATTATAGTTTCTTACTTATATACACACACACACACTCACGCTCTCTCTCTCACTAACAGCATTCCACCTCTTCTTTTTACACATTTATCACAATTTTTATCGCAATTTTATTTGTGGGGTTTAATATCTTGTTTTTTTGTTTATAGTGAGAAGGGAATTTCATTTCTACAGGCATTTTGAGAGTACTTTTTGTCAGCTCTCTCTCTCTCTCTCTCTCTCTCTGTCTCTCTCTCTCTCTCTCTGTCTCTATCTCTCTCTCTCTCTCTCTCTCTCTCTCTCTCTCTCTCTCTCTCTCTCTCATTTATGTCTTGTATTTTCCTGTCTCTGTTATTTTGTATCCCCGTTTTATTATTTGTTCTTTCTGTCTTTTTCTCTTTGTTTTAGTATTGTTTGTTTGCATTTTCGGTTCTTGTATTGTTTTCTGTCTTCCTTGCTTCATTGTCCTTCCTTTATCCGAGTTCCTTCTTTCTCTTTCGTTTATTATATTTTCCTCTGGCTCCCTCCTTCCTTTTTTCCTTGTGTTCATCTTGTTCTTCTATCTAAAGTGTTCCTTCTCTGTTGTTCTAGTGTCTTACTGCTAATTCTTCAGTTTTATTTCATTCTCCCCTGCCTTCCTTCTCTCCATTCTTCTCCTTCCTTCCTTCCTTTATCCGTCCGGCGTCCCTTCTTTCCTTCTCCTTTCCCATTGTCCCCTCCTCTCTCTCTTCCATTTCCTTCCTTCCTTCTCCCTCTCTCTCTCTCCACTCGTCAGTTCCACCCCATATGTTTTCAGAGTAAGCTAGCTCCTCCTTTCCCTTCCTTCCTTCCTTCCTTCATCCTTCCTCCATGCCCTCTTTTTTCTTTCCTTCTACCTTCATTCTTCCCTTCCCCTTTCCCATCTTGTTTCCCTCTTGCTCTCTGTTCCCCTTCCTTATTTCCTTCGTTCCATCTCCCTCCTTCTTCCCTCTTCTTCCTTCCTCCCACCCTTCTCTCTCTCTCTCTCTCTCCACTCGTCAGTTCCACCCCATATGTTTTCAGAGTAAGCTGGCTCCCCCTTTCCCTCCCTCCCTCCCTTCCTTCCTTTCCTTCTTCCATGCCCTCATTCTTCCCTCCCATCCTTCCTTTCTTCAATCCTTCTTTCCTTCCTTCATGCCCTCATTCTTCCCTCCCATCCTTCCTTCCATCCTTCTTTCTTTCCTTCCATCCCTCTTTCTTTCTTTCATGCCTTATTCTTCCTCCATCTTTCCTTTCCTTCTTTCATACCTTCATTCTTCCTCCTTTCCTCCCATCCTTCCTTCTTTCCTCCATCCTTCCTCCTACCTTTCTTTTTTCATGTCTCACTTCTTCTATCCTTCCTTCTTTCTATATATAATTATGTTGTTGTACATTTTTTCATATTTCTTTCTTCCTTCCTTTTCTCCGTTTATTCTCTTCCTCATTATTCTTTCTCGTTCCTCCCTTCTTTCGCTCCTTCTCTCTCTTCTTCTCCGTTCATTTATTTATTTTCCTTCCTCCTTTATGCCATATTTTTCACCTTTTATTCCTTTTCTTATTCGTTCGTTCCTTCCTTTCTCCTTCCTTTCTTCCCGTCTCCTTTTCTCCCTTCCTCCCTCCTTCCACATGTTCATTTTCCTTCGTCTGTCCTTCCTTCCTTCCATCCTTCTTCTTTCCTCTCTTCCTTATACCATCCCTCCCTTCCTAACACATTCCTCCCTTCTTTCCTCCTTCTCTATTCCTCCCTCCTTCCTTCCTTCCTTCCTTCCTTCCGCGTGTGTCAGTAAGCACCTTTCTTGACACTCCATCACTCTCTCTATCCTCACCTGAGAGAGAGAGAGAGAGAGAGAGAGAGAGAGAGAGAGAGAGAGAGAGAGAGAGAGAATGTGGTAGTGCAGTACAAGAGATGGAGGCCAACTTTTCTCATAACTGTTTAATAATAACAGATATATTAATAATAACAGATATATTAATAATAACAGATATATTAATAATTGTTGGTTTATTGTTCACTTGCAGCAGTGAGGCTGAAAATTTAGTGTTTTGTTACCTAGGTACAGTACAATGCTTATTTTACCTTAACTACTAGGTCACATACGACCTATGGCGACCTTGAGGTGCCGAGTTCCCACCATAGTACATACGCAGATGCACTAATAAGAGTACATGTAGGTTACCACAGTTCGGCTAGGAAGGGACCAACAATGCTCTTCATAGGGATAGCCGATAAAACCATTAGGATTCTGGGGAACGTTAACCTTCGACCTCGAGGTCAGCACACGGCGCCTTAGACCACTTGGCTAAACCGACCCGAGCGTGTGTGTGTGTTTGTTTGTGCGTGTGTGTGTGTGTGTTGCACAGACACCCATTACATATTGCAAATGCTACTTATGTAATAATTTATGCCTTCGTCGAAGACGAAGGCCTATGGTTGACTTTGTTGTTTGTTTTTGTTTTATTTAATAGAATCGTGTATTTTAAATACAAATGGATGCATTTTTTAACTTTTGGAAACTTAGAACTTGTATTATGCATCGTAATTATCAAAATATGTTGCAAACCCTTTGGCCTTCCATGAAAATATATTTCCAATATATAAATTAAAATTATTTAGCCTATATTTATATTTCGTATGTATCCATGAACTGTGTTAGTGAAATAAAGTACAATTTGGCAAGTGAGAAGGTCGGTGGGAGCGTGCCTTAAAGGACAGGAATCACATGTTAAGGTACCTTATCTGAGATCTGCTACCTGACCCTTGAAATGTTTATGATGTGTCGTAGATATATTGCAGTGTGGTGTACAGGACAGTCTGGCTCCCCCCCCCCCCTCTCTCTCTCTCTCTCTCTCTCTGTCTCTCTCTCTCGATCTCCTTTTTCACACATTTGTGATTGCAATAAGTTGTTTAGCCTTAATGTGGATATAGGACACATCAATGTTTTGAAATAATAGCGGGATACATTTAATAATAGCCTGTATGTGGAAATACTTTTGCATAAGATCTGTTCTATCTGGAATATGCTTCTGCTGAAAGTTGTCAAGACATGTACTTCTGAAATAGATCAGCTTAAAAAGATAGTGAATTGTATTATACACACTTCGCAATGATGCATTTATTTTGTGTAGACTATCACTGCAATGGACAGCAAGGTCTCGAGATACTAACTATTCCTTGTAACACATTGTATTTCTTTTCTTTCTCACCTTTACACCTCAGCTCACCTTATCTGGGCTCATAACTCTGGTCTCATTTGGCTCACAGGAAGGAAATAATTAAGGAAAGGCAGGCAGTACTATAACTCAACTCTTGATCACAATGATTAACCTCAATGCCTCAGTCATATCCTTCATATTCCTTTGTTATACATTTGTTACAGTTACAGTGTATTATTGGAGATACAGTATATTTGATGTATTAACACACACTCTCTCTCTGTCTGTCTCACCTTTACACCTCTGCTCACCTTATCTCTGGTCTCATTTGTCTCACAGGAAGGAAGGCAGGCACTGTAGTACTAAGCGGCCCTAACTCAACCCTCTGTCGCACTAATTAATCTCAATGCCGCAGTCACAACCTTTATATTCCTTGGTTAGTTAGGGGCTAAAAATTACTGCGTTGTTTATTTATGTTTGCTTTATAATTATTAACTTTCTCTCTCTCTCTCTCTCTCTGTCACCTTTACACCTCTGTTCATAACTCTCATTTGTCTCACAGGAAGGAAGGAAGGGTTGGCAGTACTGTACACAGGGCCCTTACTCAACCCTCTATCACAATCATTAATCTTAACTCCTTAGTCACAACCTTTATATTCCTTGGTTGGTTATAGGGCTTAGATTTGTGTTTATGATTGTGTTATATCATCTCTCTCTCTCTCTCTCTCTCTCTCTATCTCTCTGGTCTCATTTGTCTCACAAGAAGGAAGGAAGGTTCTGTAGTACTATGCGGCCCTAACTCAACCCTCTATCACATTAATTAATCTCAACGCCTCAGTCACAACCTATATATTCCTTGGTTAGTTAGGGGTTGGGTTCACTGATTTGTTTATTTATGTTTGATATTTATTAACACACACATACACACTCACTCACACTCATTATCTCACTCTCACCTCTCTCTCTCTCTGCTCATAACTCTAGTCTCATTTGTCTCACAGGAAGGAAAGCAGGCACTGTAGTACTATGCGGTCCTAACTCAACCCTCTATCTCAATCATTTATCTTCCAACGCCTCAGTCACAGCAGCTATAGAGTGGCATGGGGTCACAAGTTAACCCCTTCTGTACCGGCGATGTCATTTGTATTTTATTCTAGTTGTATTTAGACGATTGTGGGCAGCTTAAGAAGGATCTGTGGTAGTAAAAAAGGGTTAATTAATATAGTTTGAAGCCATTTAATTGCTGGAGGCCCTTTTGAAACTAAATTAAATCATCCAATACTAGCCAGAATAAAGTTAAAACTACGTCACCGTCACCGTTACATAGGGGTTAAGCAAGGGACTGGGGTTCCCGAAAAGGGGCTCCAGTACTGGCATTATTCTTGACTTACAGTGTGCTGTCCTAATAATCCAGAAGGGTTGATAGCCTCTGAATAGCCTTGAAATTAAGATAAATATACAAATACCTTATACTATTCCAATTCCTTTTAATATTTGTGCTTTTTTCTGCACTGTCTCCCCCTCTCTTTCTCTCTCACACTCTCTCTCTCTCTCTCTCTCTCTCTCTCTCTCTCTCTCTCTCTCTCTCTCTCTCTCGACCATATACAGACACTCGTATATCTCCTCTCGTTAGTCCAATAAGGTCCTACGATAATTTGAATACAGCCTTATTTTATTCTATTGTAGAAGAGAAACAGATTTATGGGATTTTTTCTTCGTTTACATTTACAGTATCTTTCATTTGTCTTTCTATAGCTCCTTGTTGTTTTTATTGTTTTTCTTTCTTTAGCTTCTTGTTGTATTTATTGTTTTGCTTTTTTAGCTCCTTGTTGTTTTATTGTTTTTCTTTTCCTGTTTTTTTATTGTTTTTCTTCCTTGTGTTTTTATGTTTTTCTTTATTTAGCTCCTTGTTGTTTTTATTGTTTTCTTTCTTTAGCTCCTTGTTGTTTTTATTGTTTTTCTTTCTTTAGCTTCTTGTTGTATTTATTGTTTTGCTTTTTTAGCTCCTTGTTGTTTTTATTGTTTTTCTTTCTTTAGCTCCTTGTTGTTTTTATTGTTTTTCTTTCTTTAGCTCCTTGTTGTTTTTATTGTTTTTCTTTCTTTAGCTCCTTGTTGTTTTTATTGTTTTTCTTTCTTTTAGCTCCTTGTTGTATTTATTGTTTTGCTTTTTTAGCTCCTTGTTGTTTTTATTGTTTTTCTTTCTTTAGCTCCTTGTTGTTTTTATTGTTGTTCTTTCTTTAGCACTTGCTCCTTTATTGTTTTTTTGTTTTTATTGTGTATTTTTAGCTCCTTGTTTTTTTTATTGTTTTTTTCCTGTTCAATTAATTATCTTTTCTTAATTTGTATTATTGTTTTTATTATACATATTATTGTTATTGTTATTTAATTATTTCTGTTTTTATGTATTTGTTTTAATATATTTCTTGTGTGTTATTGTTTCCATCATCTTCTATAGTCTTACCTTTCAGAGTTTTTTTTCTTTTTCCTTGTTCGTCTGTTTCTTTTATTATCTTCTTTAACTTCCTCCTTCATATTCTCTCTCTCTCTCTCTCTCTCTCTCTCTCTCTCTCTCTCTCTCTCTCTCTCTCTCTCTCTCTCTCTCTCTCTCTCTCCTACTAATAAAGACACGTGTAATGCAGTTGTATATTTTCTCTGCGCACGAGATGAGAGAGGGAGAAAGGAGACGGTGAGTTATAGAGAGAGAGAGAGAGAAAGGAGACGGTGAGTTATAGAGAGAGAGAGAGAGAGAAAGGAGACGGTGAGTTATAGAGAGAGAGAGAGAAAGGAGAGGGTGAGTTATAGAGAGAGAGAGAGAGAGAAAGGAGACGGTGAGTTATAGAGAGAGAGAGAGAAAGGAGACGGTGAGTTATAGAGAAAGAGAGAGAGAGAGAGAAAGGAGACGGTGATTTATGTGAGAGAGAGAGGGAGAGAGAGAGAGAGAGAAAGGAGACGGTGATTTATGTGAGAGAGAGAGAAAGGAGACGGTGATTTATAGAGAGAGAGAAAGGAGACCGTGATTTATGTGAGAGAGAGGGAGAGAGAGAGAGAAAGGAGACGGTGATTTATGTGAGAGAGAGAGAAAGGAGACGGTGATTTATGTGAGAGAGAGAGAGACAGAGAGAAAGGAGACGGTAATTTATGTGAGAGAGAGAGAGAGAAAGGAGACGGTGATTTATGTGAGAGAGAGAGGGAGAGACAGAGAGAAAGGAGACGGTGATTTATGTGTGTGTGAGAGAGAGAGAGAGAAAAGAGACAGTGAGTGACAGGTGAGTGGTAAGTGACAGTGATGACAGATAGAGAGAGAGAGTGAGTGAGTGAACTGCCTTGTCACTTCTCACTCTAAATATAGGCTATCTGGAGTGTGAAAGAGTGAGAGTGAGTGTGTGTGTGTGTGTGAGGGAGAGTGAGTCTAATTGCCGATTCCAATGTGAAAAAGCCTCAAAATATTACGAGAAATAAAACTTGCTCATCGAAAATTGTCGGAAAGAACGCTCGTGTGACACTGGTTTAACCTGAATAAGAGCATCACATGAGAGCAAGACTATATTAAAGGATTACGTGATGGTATAGTTAAGGGGAGGTTTCTAGTTTGTTCCCTAGACCTCCATCAAGCTTCAAATTACACACCCTAGACGCCCTTTCAAGATAAATTTGTACATTTTTCGGTAGAAAAATGTTCCGGCCGAAGGCTGGTGCCTCTTAAATTACAGGCTCGCTATCGCTCGCCAGGAAAAAATCGACACGTGAATGGCACGAAAGGTCTTAAAATTGACAGAAATGGGTTGAAAGTTCTTTAAATCGCCAAACTAATGGGGCGAACTTCTTGAAATCTCAACAGCAATGGGGCTAAACATGAGGGAGAAAGGGGTCCAGAAAAAAAAAATCATCAAGTGGAAATCTCCCCTTAATTTATTATTTTCTTTAACTTCCTTCTTCTTCATATTCTCTCTCTCTCTCTCTCTCTCTCTCTCTCTCTCTCTCTCTCTCTCTCTCTCTCTCTCTCTCTCTCTCTCTCCTACTAATAAAGACACGTGTAATGCAGTTGTATATTTTGGTATGGTCTGTTTTTCTTGACACCCGTCTCCCTCATGTTTAGCCCCATTAGTTTCCAGATTTGATGACGTTCGGTCCATTAGTTAGGCGATTACGAGCCTTTTCTTTGTCAATATTAAGACTTTCGTGTAATTTAGAAGGAATCGGGTCTTCGTCCGGGCATTTATCTACCAACAAATGTGCAAATATATGTTGGCGGGGGATCTTGGGGTCGTTTGTTTAAAGTTTGATGGGGAGGAAACAAAATAAATAATAAATAGATGAATAAATCGGCTAGTATCCATTCGGTCCCATTCAGCCAACTGTTTAAGACGTTTATCCCCATCCAGGTGTCGATTTCTTCCTGGCGAGCGATAGCGAGCCAGCATTGCATGGAGAAATCCGGCTTTGCCGGAGACATGTTGCTATCGAAAAATGTACATATTTAGCTTCCTGTCAAAACTAAAATATATATATGCTGGCTCGCTACCGCTCGCCAGGAAAATATTGACACCTGGATGGGGGTAAACGTCTTAAAACAGTAGGCTGAATGGGGCCGAATGGATACAAGCCAAAGAGAGGGAGAGGGAGAGAAAGAAAAAAAGCGAGGTGGGCTCCCTTAAGGTGTTGAAATATGTAAACGGGTGTAAATGGTAGATATTCTAAATGTTTACACGGGGAAAGAGTAGGATTCACAGTCAATTTGTCGCTGTCATTGGGACTTTAAATACTGTAGATAGCAGCGAAAAAGAGTAGTGTTGTGTATTTCAGATGATTGGAAGAAAAGAAAAAAATAATTATAATATAAAGATAATATTCAAGGACACTAGTGCGACGTTATGAGAAACAATTTATTAGGGAAAATAGGCACCAATAGATTCGCCATATTTTTCTCCATATAGTCCGCATGGAGGATTTTCGTTATCAACAAATTGAAAAATACCCACTTCACAGACAAATACACCAAAAATCTAAGTCAAAGCGGGGGTGTGGGGGCGGCAGCCCCTACCTATAATACTAGGATAGGTTAGGTAAGGTTGTTAGGTTAGGCTAATGTCCTTTCAAACGGGTATAGGCTAGTAAACACTAGGATAGCCTATACCCGGTCAGAGGTAAGAAGAAGAGTCCTGCAGTAGTCTCCTTGAATGCTACCAATATAAATACATACATCAAACAATAAGTACATCAATAAAGCCGGAGTCACACGAGCCGTTTTTCGAGCAATTTTTACGAGCAATTATGGTCTGACAGCTTCAAACATTACACATTATCAGAATTCAGCCGCCTAACATACTCTACCTTCAGTCTCCGATACCAGTGCAAAAAATTCCCGAAATATAACGAGAAAAAACTTGCTCATGGAAAATTGACGGAAAAATCGCTCGTGTGACAGCGGCTTAAGTCAATAAAACTCCACCCTTTAAATTAACAGGTGATGATATAGTTCAGGTGTTAAGAGATGTAAATAGGTGTAAATGTAAGTAGTGAGGTTAGTAGGTAGGTGTGTAAGTAGATAGGTGTGTAAGTAGGTAGGGGCTTAAGTAGTGAGGTAAGTACTGTCGGTAGAGGTGGGGTGCGGGAGGTAAGTAGGCAAGGGCGTAAGTAGTAGAGTAGGTTGGTGCATAAGTAGTGAGGTAAGTAGGTAGCAAAGTAGGTTGGTGCTTAAGTAGTGAGGTAAGTAGGTAGGTGCGTAAGTAGTAAAGTAAGTTGGTGCTTAAGTAGTGAGGTAAGTACTGTCGGTAGAGGTGGGGTGTGGGAGGTAAGTAGGTAGGAGGTGTTAGTAGTGAAGTAAATAAGTAGGGGCGTAAGTAGAGAGGTAAGTACTGTCGGTAGGGGTCTGGTGCGAGAGGTAAGTCGGAGGTACAGACGCATTTAGGAGAATCTATGTGTTTGTTATCATTGGAACCAGTCGTAACAGAGAGAGAGAGAGAGAGAGAGAGAGGGGGGGGGGATAGGTATGAAGAGTGCGTGAGTATGTGTGAAAGAGAGAGAGAGAGAGAGAGGAATGTGTGAATAGTACGGTCAACTGTATGAGAGAGAGAGAGAGAGAAGGTTAGGTGGGGTGGGTTTGGGGTAGTGAGAGTAGTAGAGGGGTTATTACCAAGGCTAAAAGGTATAATATCCTTGGCACTTACGGTCCAATGTTAAGATCATTTTGCGAGATTAAATTATCTCTCTCTCTCTCTCTTGCATATACAGTACACCTACTCTCCATACCTATCCCCCCAGCCCCTCCCTCTCTCTCTCTATAACTCTCACACACACACATATATACATACACACACACACACACATACACATACACACATACACATACACATACACATACATACATACACACCACACCTTACCCATTTTCTCTCACACTCACACTTTGTTTTCACTCTCTCCAAAGCACCCAGCTAATCCCCCCCTGCATCCATCTCCATCATCCATTTCACCCCGACAAGAATTATACTGTCATCCACCTTCCACCACAATTATAGGCTCGTTCATCCATCACTGTTATCATCATTAGGCGACCCTCCCACTTCCTTTGCAGTTACCCCCGTCAAGAAATCCGGGAGAATATGAGAGTGGATGAAATGTGAATATGAACCCTTTGAGGATCTAAGACGTATATTTACATTTTATTTTGGTGATCATTAGACGATGTTGTGCTATTTAGGAAGGATATCTAGGAATCAAAGGGGTAAATATGATCTCCATTAATTCTTTAGCTACCACAAGTTCACTCTAAGCTGAATAAAATCGTCTTATGATAGCCAGAATATTTTGTCAAAACGCGCCATAATCCTCAAAGTGTTAAGTGATAGAAGACTGCAATAATCCAGAGTTACAGAAGGTTCACCCAGTATAACTAATGCAGTGGCTTCTAATTCGATCTCTAGAAATTAAATATGCTAAATCAGCATATCAATATATCAGCAAATCAATATCGCTCGCCAACAATTTTTTTCGACACCTAAATGACACGAACAATCTTAATATTGACAAATAAATGGGGTGAAAGGATTTAAAATCGCCAAACTAATGGGCCGAACGTCATAAAATCTGTAAACTAATGGGGCTAAACACGAGGGAGAAGGGGGACCAGAAAAATTACCGGTATTTATAAATCATATTATTTGAGGAGGATTAAATGATTAGATCTACAACTATATCCGTAAGTATATGATAACATGTATAACTCTGAATGTGTAAGCTTCTATTTAGTTATTTCGAGGACTAGATAAATTTAGTATTGCGTATTTTCAAAGTAAACACCAGCTGGGCCGTGTATTTCCACATTTGAGGCCCGTGCCCACAGAAAACGGGAACCGGCCAATGTAAACAAATGCAGAAAATGGGGTTATCTTGACATGCGGACGACAGGCACCTTAATTTTAGATCAAGTGAATTAACCCCCTTTACTCTGGTCCATCCCAAGGAGAGCTGGTCCACCCTGAGAGAGAGAGAGAGAGAGAGAGAGAAAGATTTTCAATAAATAGTTTATACAGTTTTTGTAGTGGTTGTATAGAAAATTATATTGGTGAATTTGTGTCTCGAGATATACTTTCATGGAAAAAGGTGAAATCCACGAATGTTTATGAGTGGCCTAGATATTATGGCACCCGAGTGTACATTGAGGTGCGCTCCAGGTAAACTGAACACCAGAGCTGAATCAAATAAGCTGATCGGTCTTTATCTCGGCAAGCTTAATGGAATACAGCCTGTGTCAGGGTTAAGGGACTATGAATATAAGCACCATGTGAGGAGGACCACTTTATTGACAGCGTTTCGCAGATAGCTTCTTTCTAAGTTATTTCAACATTCTCTGGACCCTGGTCCCTGTGATAGTCTTTACTACGAGAGAGACAGGGAGAGCGAGCATAGTCGATAATCTACCACGACAGAGAGACAGAGAGCATAGTCTTTACCCACCACTCGAGAGACAGAGAGACAGAGAGACAGAGCGAGCACGAGCACATAAAACCCTCCCGATGATCAGATGATTAGTGGCCCCTGTGACAAAACCCGCCCCATCCCCCACTACACCCACCATCACCTTGTTTTGGACCCAGGATAATGATGGTGGTGGTGGTGGCTGGACGGTGAGGGTGACGGGGCGATACTTGAGAACCACTGGAGAGGGACTTACAGGGAGTTACACATGATTAGTTTCTCATAGTCTCCTTCAGTATGCGAACGCCATTTTCTTTCATTTTCACTACCATTAGACAGGTTCATGCATTTCAAGACAGACCAGCAGGAACCAAAGGTTCATCCATTTCGATTCTAGAGGTTCTTCTTAAGCTGCATAACAGCCCAATATGAGCTATATTTCAAAGAAAATTCGCGTCATCTTATACTGAAGGCATTAGAAAGAGATTGTATAGTACTGTGCACTCATTGCTAAATGTACAACGTGCTATGTATGTACAGTACACTCGGATGCCATAGTCTTTAGCCCACTCATTAATATTGGTGGACTTCACATGTGTCTAATTATGGAAGTATTTATCTGGAAACGAGTTTATGAATAAAATATTCTAATAAACTGCAAAACAATATATACTATTTTCTGAAATGCAATTTATATCCAAAAACCAATCCAGATAGTTATACTGTAATTACATAAAGAAAAACATAGGGGGTCCAGGAATTGTTATGAGTGGGTTAGAGACTATGGTATCCGAGTGTACCCTCCACCATCTTTGTGGTGTACTGAAGAACTAAATACACTAGAGGAACTAATTAGGAACACATTGGGGAATGGACGAATGGAAGAACTTGGGATATGTGAGTGTATTTTTGAGAGAGAGAGTGAGCGTGAATAAGAGAGAGAGGTGATGTGAGAGAGTAACCATTACCTTGTTTGAGAGCCAGTTTTGATAATGGTGTCTGGAGAGAGAGAGAGTAACCATTACCTTGTTTGAGAGCCAGTTTTGATAATGGTGTCTGGAGAGAGAGAGAGAGAGAGAGAGTAACCATTACCTTGTTTGAGAGCCAGTTTTGATAATGGTGTCTGCGGAGTGAATGACGGAGCGGTTTATCACTATCTGGTTCCAAGTCTGGTTTTTATTAGAATATTTTGTTTATTTATTATTGAGGATTTTGCTTGATCCAGGCTTTTTCAAGCAATGTACTGTATTATAGTTTGTCCACTCAGCTAAGAGAACACACACACACACACACACACACACAATTTTGTTTTGTCTTTTAATGCGTATATACAGCACATACCCACCATTTATGTATGTACCAATCAATTACTATGGTCAGTACTATGTGTCTATACTGACCACATATCTCCCTCCCTCTCTCCCCCCAGGCGTGTGCTCCCCGGTATGTGTGGTTCAGCGTTAAACAGAACCGTAGGGAACCCGTGGGCAACTGTTTCATCAGTACTGGAAGGGATGCTCAGG
Organism: Paralithodes platypus; assembly: GCA_032716605.1. NCBI lineage: Eukaryota > Metazoa > Arthropoda > Malacostraca > Decapoda > Lithodidae > Paralithodes > Paralithodes platypus. Next base: position 35,400,351 of record CM064522.1, read on the forward strand.
CCTTCAAGATGTACTCACCTTGTATGACCAGTAAGTACAACAACCATTATACTAACATACTAGAATAATTATAATGTACTGTATTTCCCTGTAGTTTCTATCTAGTTTATATATTTCACTCCCAACGCCAAACACCTCCCTATGAAATTAATGAAAACGTGTGATCCTACCGGGATTCGAACCTGGGTTACCACATACAGATAAAGAAGAATGAAACTAATATATATATACTGTATATATATACAGTATATAGATACAGTATATATATACACTATATATATACACTATACTGTACCGGTATATACTAATTATTTATATATATACAGTATATATACACTATGTATATACAGTATATATACACTATACTGTACCGGTATATACTAATTATTTATATATATACAGTATATATATACAGTATATATACACTATACTGTACCGGTATATACTAATTATTTATATATACAGTATATATACACTATACTGTACCGGTATATACTAATTATTTATATATATACAGTATATATACACTATGTATATACAGTATATATACACTATACTGTACCGGTATATACTAATTATTTATATATATACAGTATATATATACAGTATATATACACTATACTGTACCGGTATATACTAATTATTTATATATATACAGTATATATACACTATACTGTACCGGTATATACTAATTATTTATATATATACAGTATATATACACTATGTATATACAGTATATATACACTATACTGTACCGGTATATACTAATTATTTATATATATACAGTATATATATACAGTATATATACACTATACTGTACCGGTATATACTAATTATTTATATATATACAGTATATATATACAGTATATATACACTATACTGTACCGGTATATACTAATTATTTATATATATACAGTATATATACAGTATATATACAGTATATATACACTATACTGTACCGGTATATACTAATTATTTATATATATACAGTATATATATACAGTATATATACACTATACTGTACCGGTATATACTAATTATTTATATATATACAGTATATATACACTATACTGTACCGGTATATACTAATTATTTATATATATACAGTATATATATACAGTATATAACACTATACTGTACCGGTATATACTAATTATTTATATATATACAGTATATATACACTATGTATATACAGTATATATACACTATACTGTACCGGTATATACTAATTATTTATATATATACAGTATATATACACTATGTATATACAGTATATATACACTATACTGTACCGGTATATACTAATTATTTATATATATACAGTATATATACACTATACTGTACCGGTATATACTAATTATTTATATATATACAGTATATATATACAGTATATATACACTATACTGTACCGGTATATACTAATTATTTATATATATACAGTATATATATACAGTATATATACACTATACTGTACCGGTATATACTAATTATTTATATATATACAGTATATATACACTATACTGTACCGGTATATACTAATTATTTATATATATACAGTATATATATACAGTATATATACACTATATATATACAGTATATATATACAGTATATATACACTATATATATACAGTATATATATACAGTATATATACAGTATATATACACTATACTGTACCGGTATATACTAATTATTTATATATATACACTATGTATATACAGTATATATACACTATACTGTACCGGTATATACTAATTATTTATATATATACAGTATATATATACAGTATATATACAGTATATATACACTATACTGTACCGGTATATACTAATTATTTATATATATACACTATATATATACAGTATATATATACAGTATATATACACTATACTGTACCGGTATATACTAATTATTTATTTTTCAGAGTTCGAAAATAATTGCCGTACTTACCAGGTAATAATTGCCGTACTTACCAGGTAATAATTGCCGTACTTACCAGGTAATTATATAATCTGAAATTAAAATTAATTACTGCGTTTCCTTTGTTATGATCTATAAGTGTAGTGTGATGCAAGTCCTATTGTTTAGTTGATGGTGTGAGGTATACACATGTGTAGAGATTTATAAGGATAGATACATTATTAGAAGGATGGGTTGATAGAATGATAAATAGATAGATAGATAAACAGATAGAGAGATAGATAGATAGATATATATAGATACTAATAGATGAGTAGAAATTAAAATATATCGATAGATAGATAGATAGATAGATCAAGGCAAATATATAGATGACTAGAAAGAAAGGCAGTTGAAAAAAATGTATACAGAGAGAGAGAGAGAGAGATAGAGTATTAATGGATGCATGTATGTGTTTGTTTACGTTACCGATGTCTGTTTGTATGTGTGTGTGTTTGTGTGTGTGTGTGTGTGTAGGTGTGTTTACAGGTATAACTTTGTCATTTCCTTATTTAAATCGTATAAATATATTGCTTAATCCAATGTCACCTATTTCTAAATCAGCTTCGTTACTCTCTCTCTCTCTCACACACACACTTACTCTCTCTATATATCTCTCCCTCCCCCACACACTGATCCCCCCCCCCCCCCCCCTCTGGAGATATCCCCTTCCATCTTCATTTCCGCTCCACAGTTTTTTACACCCTTCCATTTTTTCACACCTCCTTTTTAGTCATTTGCCGAGTTTTTGTGCTTGGGTTCATATATTTGCTTAACCCTTTCTGTACCGGCGACGTCTTTTGTATTTTATTCTGACAACTATTAGACTATTGTATTCAGCTTAGGAAGGACGTCTACCCATTAAACGGCTGCAGACTACCCCAATTCACCCTTTTAGCTGCCATATATCCTTCCTAGGCTTCAGAAAATCGTTTAAATGTAGCTAAAATAAAATACAAAAGACGTCGCCGGTACGGAAGGGGTTAATGATAATTGATGGCACGGATGAGTAGGGTGATAATGATGATGTGTTGATTGATTGTTGCATTTAGGATATATATATATATGTTTGAAGATTAATGTACACTCGACCAAAACACAATGTTTACACTGGTGAGCTGTAAATAATCTAGTGTGAACGGAATGAATCGGGTGAAACATACGTCTGTGAGGTAATTATCATAGGATTCCGACCCACTTCCACAATGTTTAGAGGGTTAGTGTAAAGATTGTTTTTTGGTCGAGTGTACTTACATCCGTGGGTGGCCTGGGGCACCGTATTTTCCATAGTAGGCATAGGCATAGGAATAGAGTCAACACTGTACTTAAGGGGAGGTTTTTAGTTTGGTCTCTAGATATCCATCAAGCTTAAGATTACACCCCTTTGAGCCCCTTTCAAGATAAATTTGTACATTTTTCGGTAGAAAAATGTCCCGGCTGAAAGCCGGTTCCTCTTAAATTACATGCTCGCTATCGCTCGCCAGGATAAAATCGACACCTAAATGGCACGAAAGGTCTTAAAATTGACAGAAATGGGTCGAAGGTGCTTACAATCGTCAAAATAATGGGGAGAACGTCTTAAAATTAGAAAAGCAATGGGGCTAAACATGAGGGAGAAAGGAGTCAAGAAAAAAATCCCTCAACTGGAAATCTCCCCTTATCGCCATGCTTTATTTACTCACTATTTTCTTCTTCTTCAACCAATGTTCGGCTCACTACAGGAAGGCCATCATCAGGTAGTCAAACATGATCCTTAAATAATGAAGACAAGTTTAAGATTAACTAACAATAAAAGCATCTATTTAGTATATTTAAAGAAAGCTAAAAAAAAAAAATATCAGCAATCGCTAAACGAATTATTAAAGACAAGATTGAAAAATAATACAAAGGTTAATCTAAAACAACCACTCACTGGTAAATATGAGAAGAATAAGAACGTCCACATCGGATAACAACAAGTAAATAAAACATGGCGTATATATATATATATATATATATATACAGTATATGCGACAGACACGGAGCAGTCATCTTACCGTTCAGTGGGAAATGTGAAGGAATGTTTCTACGGTGGCGCCTGATTTGGTGGAGGTGGTATATTTAGAGAGAGAGAGAGAGTGTGTGTATTTGTTTGTGTGTGAGAGAGAGAGAGAGAGAGAGTGAGTGAGAGTTTGAAGGAGTTACAATGAATAGTTAGTATCTTATAAGACCTTGCGGTCCATTCCGGGGAGATACTGGAAGTGGAAGGAGAGATTGTGTAGTGCACTACACTCACTGTAGAGTGTGCCCAAAATACTATCTACTCTCTTCTTGAACTGCTCTACTGAAGAACTTTTTACAAATTCTGAGGGAAGTTTGTTCCAGGTAGAACAGATCGTATAGCCTATGTGAAAAAGTTTCCACAAATACTAGTACTGATCCTTTTTAATTCTAACCTCCAGCCATGGCTGTGTGTTGTAATCATATTGGGGCTAAATATGTTGCTGTATTCCAAACTGTGAAACCCATAAGTATTCTAAATACATGAAGCTATATATATAAATATATAAAAATAAAGAAAATATCCTATATACTGCATATTAACAAATATATAGAATGCCGTGAGAGGAAAAAAACAATGCAGAAATGTAAACCAATTAGAGTTTCATGTAGACTATTTAGAAGACCGTTTAATATTGGGTGTTGATGGCTGATGTGTGTCTGTTTGTTTGTTAAGGCGGCTTCCTTCCTGTTGGGGGGGGGGGGGAGAGAGTGAGAGTGAGAGTGAGAGAGAGAGAGAGAGATGTAGATAGCTAGGATTACATTATAGTCAAGCATACATCAATCAGATGGATGTGGGTGAGGGCTGGTCCTATCCAGAGTGAGGTTTTGGCATCCTCTACCTAACCTTAGCCGTTTCTGTCTGTCTCTTTTCCTGTACTACTTTTCCTTCTAGCGGTAGAATCAGACAGAATCTAGCCTCTAGGTGCTGGCGAGATCGGCAGATTGGGTGGCACTGTAAGGGGGGCTGCGAACGATGGGGGCATTGGCCAGGTGGGTGCAAACCCGTGGGCTGATGATCCCCTCCCCCGCTGCCCTCTCAGAGACAGATCCCATCTCACCCTGGCCGCTTCGGGGGTCATATAAGCTATAGTCTATTCGCTGTAAGTAGGCGAGAAATCTTGACCTCTATCCTCTGTAACTCAAAAAGGGCTAGAACAAATTGGCTGTAAATATCCACATCTATTCCTTGAGTGACTCTTCCCAAATGGTAGACATATTAGCTCGATTACTCTAGTCGTGTTTTGAGTTACAGGTAATTATTTATCGCCTACTTACATCGAATAGACTATAGATGGCTTCGGTCTACCGGACTCTGGACTGCTTGACCAGACAGCCTGGGGAACTACAACAACAGATAGAGGTTCTCAGATATCTTAACCCTCTGAGGATCGATGACGCATTTTTTTTTTTTGGGGGGGGGGTTTCTGGCTATTATTAGACGATTTTATTAAGATTAAGAAGGGTATATGGAAGTCAGAGGGTTGATTGAGATAGTATTTACCCTTGTATTACCCATAGATCCTTCCTAAGCTACATAAAATCGTCTAATGATAGCCAAAATAAAACGCGTCAGAGCTTCAAAGGGTTAATGTTCAAACTAGAGACCCTATGGCCCTATAGTAACAGAGATCGGCGAACCGTCGCCATATTGGGGCCACTGGGGTGTATTTTCCTCTCTTTACACTCAAATATCTCCATACCCATACTACACATTTGGCAGTACTGATACAGGATATATAGTTTGGTCTTTGGATACGCCTTCTATATGATCAACAATACAATATAACCCTGTTGTTCGATAGTTGAGGATACCAAAATGGCGACCAAAGACAAAGATGGCCATACTCCCCCTTACTACGGGATCTCTATTCAAACTCACTCTTTGATTTTTTCTTACTGTTTTGCTGTTTACTTTATTAGTTTTCTTACTATTTTGCAGTTACTTTTGTCTATTATTTTGCTTCCATTTTCTGTTATTCTTGTTATTTTTATGGAGGCGTTTTAGGGCAGTATGTCCTCGTCCTTGATTAATGTTTATAGATTGATTTAATTAGTGTATTTGTCTTCCTATATTCATTCCCTGTTTATTCCTTCCTTCCTTCCTTTCCTTCTCTCCTCCTTCCTTCATCCCTTCCTTCCTTCCTTCTTTATTCCCCTGCCTCTCCCTTCCTTTCTCCCTCCTCCTTCTCTCTTTTCTTCCTTCCTTCTTTATTCCCCTGCCTATCCCTTCCTTCTTCCCTTCCTTCCTTCTCTCCTCCTTCCTTCTTTCTTTCTTCCTCCCCTTATGGTAACCCTGTAGAATCTTCACATAAAAACTAATTACCTTGGTCAGTATTTCCTCTCTCTCTCTCTCTCTCTCTCTCTCTCTCTCTCTCTCTCTCTCTCTCTCTCTCTCTCTCTCTCTCTCTCTCTATATATCTATATATATATATATATCTCTCATTATATATCTATATATATATATATATATATATATATATATATATATATATATATATATATATATATATATATACAGTCGGTTTATATTTGTGTGTATCTACGTGTGTCTGTGTACGTGTGTGTGTGTATGTGTCTACGTGTGTGTGCGTCTACAGCATATGTGCGTGTGAACGTCCTTCTATTTAATAATATTTTTACGCGCTATAAAACGGAAATGAAGTTTCAATATTCTAAAGTGTTGAGAGAGAGAGAGAGTGTGTGTGTGTGTGCAAGGAAGGAACAAAATAAAGCAAGCATGCAAAGAGAAGAACATAATAAAAGGCAAATTGTGTGAGAAAGAGTTAAAGAAATATATAAACTGACTAAAAAATGGTTGTCTAGGGTTCAAGACATGAAAGTGACAGGAAGGGCAGGAAAAGGGATGGGGGGGGGGGGGGGGGCAAAAAATAATACTGCACCAGACACCCCCCTAACTCTAACTCTATCTTTCTTTCTTTCTCTCTGTATCTATACTCTCTCTCTCTCTCTCTCTCTCTCTCTCTCTCTCTCTCTCTCTCTCTCTCTCTCTCTCTCTCTCTCTCTCATCTCCCTCTCCGCTCTTCTCCTCCCTCTCTCGCCCTCGCTCGCACAATCTCTTCTCTCTCTCGCAACACTCTCTCTCTCTCTCTCTCTCTCGTTTTATCCTCTCTCTCAATGTCAATCTCACTCTCACACACACTCATACGCACCAACACTCTCTATATCTCTCTATCAATCTCGCTCTCTCTCACTCACTCTCACTTTTACTCTCTCTCTCTCTCTCTCTCTCTCTCTCTCTCTCTCTCTCTCTCTCTCTCACCACCTGCTCATTCCATTTGTTTGTTTACACACGGACGGGGAGGGTCCCTGCGAAGGTGGGGCGAGAGAGAGAGAGAGAGAGAGAGAGAGAGAGAGAGAGGTAGGTGAGGAAGGCATACCAAGATAATTATTATATACAGGGAAGGAGAACATGGCGGAGGGAATATAAATGATAGAAAGAAGGAAAGAAATAAGGAAGAAAAACAGGAATGGAGGCAGGAAAGAAAGGGAGGGAGGGAGGAAAGAAAAAAACAAAGAAGGAAGGGAGATGGAGGAAAGAACAACATTTAGAAAGGTTTAAGGAAAGGAGAGAGAAAGGTAGGGAGGGAGGGAGGAGAGAAAAGGGGGGGGGGAGGGAGAAAAGAAGGAAGGGGGAGGGAGGACAGAACAAAATATAGAAATGAAAAGGGAAAGAAGAGAGAAAAGTAGGTAGGGAGGGAGGAAAGAAGAACAGAACATGAACTTCCCATAACCTAGTTTCACATAACATAATTTTCACATAACATAATTTTCACATAACATAATTTTCACATAACATACTTTTCACATAACATAATTTTCACATAGCATACTTTTCACATAACGTACTCTTCACATAGCATACTTTTCACATAACATACTTTTCACATAAGCTACTCTTCACATTTCCAATTTTTCACGTAACATACTTTTCACATAACATACTTTTCACAAAACATATTATCACAGCATGCTTTTCACATAACATACTTTTCTCTACAGTGTTCCTGGATGGTGAAGTAATACCCATCACCCACATCAACCAGACAAGGAACCACTACAAAGCTGTTATAGGTTCCGTGTTCCGTAAATTAGTCATGTTCCGCATACAATCGATGTTATGTAAGCGATGTTTTACCTGCATTTTATTATCGATGTTCCACTGTTTCGTGCTTCCTATTATTGATGTTCCACTGTGTTATACTTCTTATTATTGATGTTCCACTGAGTCATGTGTTTTATTATCGATGTTCCACTGTTCCGTGCTTCCTATTATTGATGTTCCACTGTGTTATACTTCTTATTATTGATGTTCCACTGAGTCATGTGTTTTATTATCGATGTTCCACTGTTCCGTGCTTCCTATTATTGATGTTCCACTGTGTTATACTTCTTATTATTGATGTTTCACTGGTCTGTGCTTCCTATTATTGATGTTCCACTGTTCCGTGCTTCTTATTATTGATGTTCCACTGTTCCGTGCTTCTTATTATTGATGTTCCACTCTGTTATACTTCTTATTATTGATGTTCCACTGTTCCGTGCTTCTTATTATTGATGGTTTCTGTACCGTTTTCTATTATTTTCTATTTATGATTAGCCCTATTATACATACATACATACATACACACATACATACACACATACATACATACATACATACATACATACATACATACATACATACATACATACATACATACCTATTATACCTGTTTCGCCCATTGATGTTCCGTTGATGCTCGCTCAAGTATTGTGTTGTTACGTGTTCCACAATGCATTCCATTGTTCCACTGTTTGTCTGTTCACCACTTAGCCTTACCTATTATATGTCCCGTATGTTGATGTTCCGTGTTCCACTGTTCAATGTTAAGCTCCACCTATTATATGTCCCGTATGTTGATGTTCCGTGTTCCACTGTTCAATGTTAAGCTCCACCTATTATATGTCCCGTATGTTGATGTTCCGTGTTCCACTGTTCAATGTTAAGCTCCACCTTTTTTATGTCCCGTATGTTGATGTTCCGTGTTCCACTGTTCAATGTTAAGCTCCACCTATTTTATGTCCCGTATGTTGATGTTCCGTGTTCCACTGTTCAATGTTAGTTCCACCTATTTTATGTCCCGTATGTTGATGTTCCGTGTTCCACAGAGTTGTATTTCAATGTTCCCTCTTA
>CM064522.1:35414545-35419545 GCA_032716605.1 Paralithodes platypus
TCCTCCGACAGTGAAGGGGGGAATTAATGTTAGCTCGCTGATTTTTCCTGTATATACTATATATATATATATATATATATATATATATATATATATATATATATATATATATATATATATATATATATATATATTTTATATGCAGTATTTATATATATGCAGTATATATATAATTATATATACCGGGTATATATATATATATATATATATATATATATATATATATATATATATATATATATTATTTATATTTCTGTTGTTGAATGCCAAAGGGGATACGCGAGCTAAAATTATATATATAAATTATCGTTATCCTCCTTCCATCTGCCTGCCCCCAAATGCCAGGGGGGGGGGGGGGGCGGCTCTCCCCATATAAGGTCCAGCAATACCACGCCACATTTGTGTAGCCTCTGATGTCCATGTGTGTGTGTGTGTAGTGTGTGTGTGTCTGTATGTGTGTGTGTGTTTGTAAATGTGTGTTTGTGTGGGGTCTGGTTTCCATCATACTCAACACATGAAGGTGGTTTATGTGTGGACTCTGCAGCCAATATGGAGGGGGGTTAACATTGTATTTACCTTATATTGTTTTTACCCTTGTTGAGGCACTAGTTTGGAGAGCGTTCCTATTTGTGTTAATTTAGTTTATATATTTTATATATGTTATTAAAGTGACAATAGCAGTTTGAAGGCTTGGGATCCATTGTTGAATTATGCTGACACGGAAGAACACTATTAATTTGCTAACACTATAACACCTAAAGTCTCTAAGTGTACAGTTACCCAGTTAAAGACCATTAGTTAATTAGGTTATTACTTCATAATCAGGAATACCTATAGGCTGACCCAAACCACCATCCCCTTGCTCAAGGGAGACAGTAACAACTCCCAGTGATTGTGAAACATCTTTCACACCTTGAAATGTTAACCACTTAACCACCAAACCTCTGCTTGCACACACCATTTTGATGACTGAGTTCATTGGATACTTATCGTATATTTAATTGCCTAACTCTTTGTGATGATCGTATACACACCCAGCTGAAGGGAGCCTTGACCCCCCCCCCCCCCATGTACAACACCAATATCTTGGAAGGCTATAACTTACACACAATTATTAACATTAGTTTTTGCAATACATTCATTTAACACTGATCCCTTTGATGTCACGCATGGTGATGAGTACTCTAGGTTAAGGCAAGACGGGTCGTTCTTTGATGTCACGCATGGTGATGAGTACTCTAGGTTAAGGCCAGACGGGTCGTTCTTTGATGTCACGCATGGGTGATGAGTACTCTAGGTTAAGGCCAGACGGGTCGTTCTTTGATGTCACGCATGGTGATGAGTACTCTAGGTTAAGGCCAGACGGGTCGTTCTTTGATGTCACGCATGGTGATGAGTACTCTAGGTTAAGGCCAGACGGGTCGTTCTTCTAGCCCCTCCTTCTTTCTCATGTTTAACCCCATTAGTTTTCAGATTTTAAGACGTTCGGCTCATTAGTTTGGCGATTTTAAGACCTTTCGACCCATTAATTGTTAATATTAAGACTTTGTGTCATTTAGTTTTCGATTTTTACCTGGCGAGCGATATTGATCCTGTATTTTAAGAGGAACCGGCCTTCGGTTAGGGACATTTATCAATTTATCTTATAGGAGGGTCGGGATGGGGGGGGGGGGATGCTTAATGGAGGTCTAGGGAGAAAATTAGAATAATAATTTCAATTTATATATATATATATATATATGCCCATCCCCCCCCTAATATGGTCTCTAGTCTTCTATGCCGGCCCAGTTACTTTATTTGTTTTGCAATTGTGTTCAGTTTATATTTTGCCCCTAGTAATTAAATGTTATTGTTTTTCTTGCTCACCAAATTCAGCCTATCGCTAATTGATCTGTGTCGACAGTCAGAAGAAGAGAGAGACAGAGAAAGAGAGAGCATGTATTTTAGGTTAGGTATAAGGCTAAGGTACACAAACAAATAAATAAATAAATAAATAACAAAATATAATGATTGGTAGATTTTAGGATAGCTGTAAGCTTAGGTATGTGTAATAAACCCTACTCCATGACACACACACACACACACACACACACACACACACACACACACACACACACACACACACACACACACACACACACACACACACCCACCAGATACGCACGTACGCACCAACATGCAGAGTACGATTCCGAGTCAAAATGGCAATCTCTCTCCCCCCCCCTCCCCCCTCCCCCCTCCCCCCCTCCCCCTCCCCTCCCCTTGCAGCTCTATAACCAAGCAGGGATCTAGATAATAGCTCACTAACTTTGGGTAGTTTGTGGGTTGTTCCTAAGTGCACCTCCTCTTAACTCTTCATCCTACCACTTACTTCATGCCATTAACGAGAGATAAGGGGATGCATGGATTGATAGATAGATAAATATGGTGATAGATAGACTGATAGATAGATAGATATAGATAGACTGATAATTTGACTGATGGATTTATAGGTAGATAGATAGGTAGATATATACTGTAGATAGATAGATAGACAGACATATTTGTAGAAAGACTGATAATTTGACTGATGGATTTATAGATAGATTGAGTTAGATAGATAGATAGGTAGTTTGTGTATTGTCCCTTAAGTGCACCACCTCTTACCCCTCCCTCCCTCCCACCACTTGCTTTACGCCATTAACGATAGATAAGGTGATTGTGGTGTTATCGGCTATATCGGAGCATTGGTTGGGGCCATAATGGTGGAGAGAGAGAGAGAGAGAGAGAGAGAGAGAGAGAGAGAGAGGGGGTTGAGACTGAAGAAACAATGGGGATAAACTAGGGGAGAGAGAGAGAGAGAGAGAGAGAGAGAGAGGTAGGGACTGAAAAAGCAATAAGGATAAACAGAAAATTAGATAATAAGGGATATACGCTATACCAAAATAAATAGATAGATAGTAATTATTGTATTTTATAAAATGAGGTATATTTACTGTATATATTGTATATTACAGATATATTGAAATAGAAAACCTTAAGCTAAAATTCCTTAACGCATAGTTGGTTCTGTGTTCTGCACACATTTTTGATCTGATAGAACTGATATAATTTAGCAACACGTTAGTAAATCCATAATCATTAGTTAGATAGACAGACAGACAGCCAGACAGACATGTAGATAGATAGATAGATAGATAGATAAACAGACATATGGCTACATAGACAGATATAGAGATAGATATATAGACAGATAGATAGATAGATAGATAGATAGATATATAGACAGACAGACAGACAGACAGACAGATAGATGTACAAACTATAGACTGTATAAAAAGAGTGGTGGAGACAGAACCCTGATACAGATTGCAGGGAGGACTCCGCTAAACATGGCCCAGACCCTGATATAGTATCTAGCCATTGTTTTACACAGAGAAGGAAGGTCAGCCTGGGTCAACTGGGGGTCACAGAGGTCAGGGGGGGAGGAGAGGGCTATTGGAACTACATAATAATATAAGGAAGGATAAAACTGGGCGAGGAACACGAAATAATTAAATACTGACCAATATGTTTAATGTTACTATATCAGTGGACTTTAATATCAGTGGACTTTAATATCAGTGGACTTTAATATATATAATGTGTGTGATATACTAATAATGATGTTTTGTGAGTTTAACTATCATGTAAGAGAGAGAGAGAGAGAGAGAGAGAGAGAGAGAGAGAGACAGGTGTAGAGACAGACCAGACCCTCACTGATTACATGGGTTGGCTCGTTAAGGTCATACACACAACACCTCATTATTATAACACATACACACACACACACATATCCTTCTCTCATATACTATACAGTATATAGGCTATATATATATATATATATATATATATATATATATATATATATATATATATATATATATATATATATATATATATATATATATATATATATAGAGAGAGAGAGAGAGAGAGATAGATTGTGTTTGTGGTTCTACCGTGTGTGTGTGTTTGTGCTTGTGAGTGAAAGAGAGAGGTGTTGTGTGTGTGTGATGTTAACGAGCCTGCCCATCTAAGAGAGAGAGAGAGAGAGAGAGAGAGTGAATTAGTACAGAAGGGAGGGTAGGGTAGGGGTCAGGGGTCATCTCTTAAGTGGCTGTTTGTTTTGGTAAAGAGGCTTCGGTCCTTCTCTCTAGGGTGTTAGAGAGTTACATTGAGTTACATTGATACACAGACCTTGCGTTTCCTCATATGCGGCCCGTGCTGAAATCTAACATAGTATTATCTCCTAAGTGGAAGATAAGGATAGCAATGCAGAAGGATCTCTCCCCACCCACCACTCCGATCTTGGGTAAGCATGAAATAAAGTTGTCAAAAAAGTCCCCCAGCAGAATTATCATGTTTCTATTGGGAAATTCATAGGAAAGAACGAAGCTGAGAAATAGTGTGTATTACTGTTGCTTAACCTAAGCAAGAGAGAGAGAGAGAGAGAGAGAGTGTTTGTGTGTGAGAGTAAGTGAATTAGTGAGTGTGTGAGTGAGTATGTATAATTGTATATATATATATATATATGTGTGTGTGTGTGTGTGTGTGAGGTAAGGAGGAAGGGAAGACACTGTGAAGGAGGAGGAGGATATGAAAATAAATACAGGAGAAAAATATACAAACAAAAGTTGGGAAATCTACAGAAACCGTTGAAAGCCCAGAAGATTATGTATTGCGTTATAATGTATATATCCATAATTAGGAATATACAGAAAGTAGTTAATGGAAGTAGTATTATAAGAAACTATACAAAAGTGAAATTTATAGGCATAACAAATGTTTAGCAAATTATAAAAAAAAAACAGATACCAAAATTTAATGGATGTGTGGATAACTAAATAAATAGAAACACACACACACACACACACACACACACACACACACACACACACACACGACGGGGTTCAATCCCCGGCCGGGCGGAGACAAATTGGGCTTGTCTCCTTTCATGTGTTAGCCTCAGTTCACCTAGC